>JAWLRI010000367.1:1819921-1853119 GCA_034781795.1 Crypturellus tataupa | reverse complement strand
ACGCGCGCCGGCCCGGCACGTGTTTAGCGGCCCCGATGGCACCGCGCGGCGGCTGTCACACAAACCCCAGCCCGGCAAGAGTTCCCCTTCCCCACCCCCCTGCTACAAACCCCCTAAAAACACTCGTAGGAAAACTGCTTAGAAAAATTATTGCAAATGTTCCTGAGGCAAATCAGCTAAAGGCAGCGGCTCCCTAGCGGGTTAGAGTGAGGTAAACGCCTGGCACGCGCGGCCCCCGCCCCGGAGGGCCCCTCTACTTCTTGCCCAGGGCTTTGTCCAGGTTGTTCTTGATGGCGTCCAGGAAGTCCGTGGTGTTCACGAAGTGCTCGTTCAGCTTCACGCTGCAGGGGAGGGCACGCGGGGGCTGCGGGCGCCGCCGGGCGCGAGCGCGGAGCGGGGCCGTCCCGAGCCCGGCGAGCCGGGAGGAGGGTCGCGGCGTGCAGCAGGCAGCGGGCGCTCGCTCGCTTCTTTTGATCCATCCCTGTCACCGGCGCTGCCGCGCCGCGGAAATAAGCTGTGCAGTGGCGCGCTGCTCTGGGCATTCCTGGTCCAGGGGCACAAGCGCGACTGCCCGCATCGAGGCGATCCGTACCCTTGAAGCGCCACGGCGGCAGTGGTCATCACTCCTGCCGTGATCGTTTGGTGCTTCACTCGTTTGGAAGGTGCAGCACTTCCTCCCGTACCACCTCCCGTTTACTGCTTTTTTATTTTTTAACACAGTAGCTATTATGGTAACTATCTCTAAAGAGTAAATCACGCCTCTCTACAGTGGTTACAGTGGAGTAGCTCGTGTCCTCACGAGTTAGGAGTTAAAGGCGTTTTCTGCCCTCGGGTAGCAGCGGTCCTTGAATGGCATGTGTGTGTATACAGGTTGTAAATGGCTTTCACAGCACTTCGTGCTTTTTCCTCTCTGTTGTTTTTGTTTTGCATGGATACAATTCGTGCCTCAGTTCTCCCTCAGGAGAAAGCTGTTGATTTGGGGAAGCTGTTAATTTCAGATCAGGTTGCTAATCCAATGCTTGTGCTCTAAGGCTCCCAACCAAGTTTTCCTACGTAAGAAGATGCAAACTCAGAGCTCTAAGCATTGACTTTGCAGAAGTAGGATACTTCATACAAGGTAGAAGAGGCAAACACAATAAAATGTCTGAAAAAATCTCCTTCAGAATTTCCAGTCTCATTAAATGTTCAGAAAGGCCCTGGCAAACCTGTCCTCTGAAAAGACAAACTGATATTTTTGCAATATTGGAGTCTCATTTCTTCTAGGACTGGTATCCCTAAAAGTATTTATTTTATATAATGTTTCTAAATGTTGCTTTAGCATTACCCCAGTCACATAGGAGGGTAGTGCCATGTGCAAATGAATAAGGTGAATATTTTTATTTTTGATGGTCTGTGTTTGTATGCTAGATACGCTATTTTTTTTCTCTCTTTGCAAAGTGTTTTTGCTGTATTGTCAAAAGATCTAAGGAACACCAGAGTGGTATGTCTTTAACATACTGAACAAAAATGTAACTGAAATACTATTTTAGAGACATAAGGTAGATTCAATGAGCTATTTATACCTACAACTCATTGCTTGTCCAGTTAAAGAAATGCAGATGCTTTCTGTGTTTGCATAGCATAACTACCTCAGACCAGCTTGTGTTGGCTTAGGGGAACTAGTTGTGATGATTTGTTTTACTTTATTGTTTTAGGTTGTGGAACTCTGGTAGTACTAGAACAGAAAGAAGCTGGGATTGTTCTGCTCAGAAGGTAATACAGGTTTATACTTAAAAGCTTGAAATTAGAAATCTTAGCTTTTTAGAAGCAATGCATTGCCACCTAAATTTGACCCTTTCTGAATGGCTTTATTGAAAGTGGAACGTGAAGTCCTTTCATGCAGATTCTTCCCAGAAGGTATAGTACTCAGGAAGTTTGACTGATATTCTGTATGGGAGGAGTAGAAAGGCTAGGGAGGAGACGGTTTAGTGCTTAGTCATCATTCACCTAAAATGTCCTAAAGTTTAAAACAGCAATTGCTTGTTACTCTGATAGTGGAAAGAGAAATACCGAACAAACAGTGCTGCAGTTTATCATATTTTTAATGCAATTTTTAAAATTCACAATTATATAATAAGGGTATTAGTAGCTATTAAACCATTAGTTCTGCTATACACTGTGGTTTAGTAATGTTCATTTCTGTATTTTTTAGAGACTCCACTTAAATACAGGACTTTCTACCATATATTTCCTGACCTATGAGCTATGTCATGTTTTCTTCAGAAACGTTTGGTGCACAGGTTTTTTTCCTCGTAATTACTGTAGGGTGCTATGAAATTAATCTGAGTTTAGCTGGCCCTTAAGTCAAAGGAGGGTAAATTACCTCATATTTACCATAAGATAGCAGCATGGTCATTGGCAGAGCATCTGATACATGGTATTTTTTCATTGTTGGTGTGTCAAAGCTCTTTTTAGGAGGAATGCAGATCTTTAGCATGTTCATAAGTGCCTTTCTGCTGGGCTTTCATTATACCTTAACTTTTTATTGATATTCTGGATTGGACAGAGCATTTCCAAAACTGAGAGTTTTATTTCTTTGTTTGCTGCAATTATTAAAATTTAGGATTGCAATCAGATTTGACTCTCTATGGTGAAGGTCCTTGACTCGTTTATACTTTAACCTAATCAGCCTGCTCTGATGTTTGTAGGTTAAAGGTCTCATGATATTGACCAAGTCACTAGTGAAGAGATTCACTAGAGAAAATCAAATATATCAAAAGGATATTTAGAATGGTAAACAGGGTGACTTAAAGTAATATTAATCTCTACTAGTCCAAACATGTATGTCATGCTTTCTCATGGACAAATATCTTAATTGTTCTGATTTAGTTTCGACTGGAATGATGGTCTATTTGATGTGACGTGGAGTGAGAATAATGAACACGTGCTCATCACTTCTAGTGGGGATGGATCTCTGCAAATCTGGGATACAGCTAAAACCACAGGTCCACTGCAAGTCTATAAGGAGCACACTCAGGAGGTAAACCAGGAAAGCTTGAAAGTATTAATGGCCCGTCTAATGCTTGAATTGCCATCGGGGTTATTTGGGGACTCATTGTCAAAAAAATTTGCGTTTTTATTGTTTATCTTTTCATTTGCTTGGGACTGTGGTCTGAATTTATAACTTAACACTATTGTAATTATGCAGTGAATTACAAACTGTCTGTACTTATATACCCATATCCTATAGCAAGCACCACTTAATCACATGAATATATTCAGAAATAACGTTTGTGGTTCCTTGTAGGCTAAGTAGTTATTCAGTTGTGTGAAAGTATTGAAGCCATTCTATGACTTAAGAGAACATAATGGTCTAAATCAGATAGCTGATGTGTGTAGCAATGTTAGCTTGAGGATACAGAGTGACAGAAATTATACAGACCCTTAGGGCTTCTGTTGTGCCAGGAGCTGCATGTCCCTTTCCGTTCTACCATTTGTGAGGTCCTGCTCTGAGTAACATAGATATTGGGAAAAGATGGACTTTCTTAGCCTTGGATTTTCTTAAAAATTCAATTTCTTTGTTATGCAATATTGGTAGGAAAAAATGTATTATATTCATCTTCAGATATGCTTTCAGACAGGTATATCTGTCCTCCCCCGAGGAATTTTTCTAAAGTGCAGTAGCATTTAGTATGCTACCTAGTTCTCAGTTCTTTATAGATGCATGCCCTTTGTAAAGTGAATGTAAAGTGAATGGTTATCAGTAACTGTAAGGAACTGTTTGATTACAGACTTAAAACAATGTGCCTCTAAAGAAAGTCATTGCTTTGATAGAGTACTGAACTTTGATAGAGTACTGAACTGACTTGCTGCAAGCTGTCTTTTGGAAATTTTAGTTAACTCTTCCATTGTATTAAGACCACAAACTAGTCTCAGAGAGGTTTAGGAAAAAAATCCCCAAATAAAGACAATTTTGCAGATGGTAGGCTGTACTATTCTGGATAAGTAAGCACCCAATACTGACAGTTGTTGGACAGGTAGGCAGGAGAAGGAATGAACTGAAAGTTCTTTCATGCTTTCCTTCTAATCCTGTGCTATCTTCTCTCAGGTTTCTTACCTTCTAATATGATTGGTTTTAGTTTCTCTATTTTTTGGATTAGTGATACTTTATATGAATAAAATAAATTATCATCAGAGGACCAGCTAGTGTCTATGTAGTCAGCAAAAAATGACCGTGGGAGGCCAGTTGTATATTCATGAAAATCTTTGATTCTTTCAGGTATGAGGCACAAATCTAAAAGCTGTGTGACTGCAGCTATTCAAGAGTCTTCTGTATCTGTTTTCTTTGTAGTTTTCCTACTTTGACTCAGTAGACAAAAATAGTCAAATTATGCAAGTAAGGAATTTACTTTGTGGTTATGATGAGGATTTTATGATAGTGTAAAGAGACTGATGGTAGTAATGGAAAAATATTGGCAAAGCATAATACTAAATTCTTCTTTTGTCCATACCATTTTCTCATTGAAATTCTGTCCATAAGATTAGTTTGGTTCTGCTGCACCATCTGTTGTCCGTAAAATATGAATTTCTGCATCCAAATTTTGGTTTAGCAGGGAGCATGGGGAGGTTGATGCACTCGACCATGAGTTGGAAAGACAGTTTAGGACACATGGGCTGAGTGTTTATTGTGAGATATGAAAGGATTGTCTTGATTCTTTTAAGTGTGCATTAAGATGATAGATCTCAGTGGGAATATAGCTAATATTTTGTGGTAAACACTGGCAGACAGTGCTCTTTAAAGTGATTGACTACCTTCTTAATCCTTAATCCCTTTCTGACACTTTTAATGAGTATTTTGTCACTGAATTTTATAATTATTTCTAAGGCAAGATTGACAGGGATCAGTTTCCTATTTCCTAAGTGAGATCATTGTCCTTCCTTGAAAGGAACATACAATTTTAATTTAAAAGCGCATCTTTATTATGAAAAGACAATGAGTTTTATTCCATCACTAACCAACTGCTGAATCTCATGAATAAATTAGTTTGGTTTTGATGAAGTCTCTGTGGAATGTGAGACAAAAGAGTATTTCCATTAATTTTTTCCTGTAACTTGTGTCTTAACATTTATTTTTATTTTTTAAGTGTATATGTATTTACATCTTTCACTCTTCTTTGATCCTACCTATAGAATTCGTTGCTGCTGTTTATGCATAAATAGCATTAATACATTCTGTGATTATAAATAAAGCACTGAAAGATGGACATTTTGAATTCAGGTTTATGCTATGTTCTTAGTCTTTTCCTGATGCTCAACACAGCCTCTTTTGAAGCATGGGTGATGGGCATAGAAAGGCAAGAAGAATCAAACTCACTATACTTGGTTGCCCACATTTTCCTCTCTTCAGTCTTTTCTCAGGACCTAAACCTGTTAACATGCCATGAAAAATAGCTCGTCTGTCCTAAGCCTGTTGTCTGTTCTGTGTGTACATCTTGCCAGGAGGAGAATTTGTGCAGGTGCCGTTACCTCTGGTGCAACTGCAGAATGCTGGGCAGGCCCACTCGTGGCTGCCATATGTATCCACATTAATATCATAGCATGTGTGTAGCAGACCTAAATGCTGAGCTTGTGAGTGAGATGGAAGCCATATGTGAGCTGTGTTATCTGTCTAGTGCATCTAATGTATTTGAAATATGTGGGGTGAGATGAATGTGATACAGGTATACGTTTTTCCAGACACATGTTTCTTCCGTGGCAATTCTGGACGGGTCTGAGAGCCCAGCGCCTCCACTGGAGCTGCCTTTGTCCAGCTCTTGCCTGAAAGAGGTCGCTACCTAGTGACCCATATAGGGGCACTGTGGCACGACAGCTCACCAGATACACGCAGTTACACAGCAGACAGACTTGGGGGAAGGAGGGAGGTTAACACTTGTGAGGAGCCCTGCAGCTGCCTTGGAGAATGTCTTTCATTCTTAAAATCTGAACTTTTTTTTTCCCCATTATTATTTTAATGGACTAAGGCAGGTTGAAAGGGAGGGTATTTTAATGAACTGGAGTACTGGTAGCTAGTTGACAAAAGTAGAAAACCAAGGGGATATAAGTATAGCTTGGACAGGTAAAAAAAAAGTAATTCTCAGTTTATTATTTGTATAGTTTTTGTCACTCCAATGTCTCACACCACTAGCATGATGCTAGAGCAACATGCTTTTTTGGTATATGGGAAACATGACATTATAAGATTAAAACAACTTTATATGCTGCAGATGATGCACTGTTTTTTCTTCAGCAATGGATGTCTTCCACTTATGTAAAATAAGCAAACAGATGAAAAACAGCTAATTGATATTGAATCTAGCATAGTCTGAAATGAAGTTAGGTGACTGACTTTTTCTCCTTTAGTTTTCTTTTCCAATTCAGCTTCTCTCTCTTTTTTTTTTTTGTTTGTTTTTTTTTGTTGTTGGTTTTTTGGGGTTTTTTTTTTGTTTTTATTTTTTTTTCCTTTGGTAAAAAAGGTCCAAACACTTTTACCTTTGAAATAGAGTTGCTTTAATGTATGATTCTGTCTGTACAAGAGAGTGGGGCCAGTTATGCTGTGCTGCTGTAGTCAGGGCATGTAGCATGTTGCAGGTAAGACCTAGTGATACGCTGGAACAAGATTGTCCTTGCTGGAGTGCAGATCCCTGATGAGTGGTGCAGCTGCTGAGAGCAGTGCTCTGCGGGTAGTAGCCACATTACTGAGAAGTGTCACAGAAGGCCAGGTTGCGTCAGGACCTCAAGCGGATGAACTGTTTAAGCTTGTCTTTATCCACTTTTAGCCCTGAAGTGGGCCCACACTGTGAATAGTCAGCATTTCGGACTGAGATAAAAAATCAGAAGGAATTGAACCGTACAGTGTGTATATAAAGTGAATGGGAAGATAGCAGTTGTGCATGATCTTGAAGCCTTGTAATGTGAATATTACTAAAAAAAAGTCTGAAGATCAGAATATTTATGGTATCTATTCCCCCTGATACCTCATCATCGTGCTTTTTTTATGTAGAATTATATTCTGTGGTAGTGGATGTTCTAGGAAACCCAAGGATACACATAATTAGGAATTATAAAGAAATAGTTATTGTTGGCTAAAACCTCACTGTTGACTCCATAGTCAATTTTAAAGAGAGATGTCATTAACACTGTTAGGGAATAGAAATTGTGCATATTTAAATAATGTTGGATTGGAGGTAAGAAGTCAGTCTGAGTTATGGTTTTTTACAGTGGAAGAAACTGTGGTTACTTCCAACGGTGGTGAGTCCATGCAGACTTTTAGCATCCTTTATATTGTTTCAATCTGTTTTATCTTTTTAGATATTCTTCTGAGCGATATGCTTTTAATGCCAGATTGAGAGATTGAGATGTTATAAATGGTTTTTTTTTTTTTTTTTTTTTTTTTTTTTTTTTTTTTTTTTTTTTGCTCAGGTAAGAGCAAAGATAAGATATGTGTGTTAAAATCTGCAAATCTAGGTGTACTTCATGGAACTTCAAACTTGTCTGCTAATGTTGTTTCTAAATTAGGCTGTTATATCTTTTATAGGCGTATAGTGTTGACTGGAGCCAAACGAGAGGGGAACAGCTAGTGGTGTCTGGTTCATGGGATCAAACAGCCAAGCTGGTATGTTGTGTTTCTGATGAAGGCAAAAGTGTGATTTGTTTTGAAACTGATATTTCTTTGTGTTAAGAAACATTGTCCATTTACTTTTCATCTTTACTTTTAAACTGAAGCTGTGGTTCTGTTTTATCTGAGATGCTACCTTGGCCTTCAGTTGATATCAGTTTAAATGTTCAAGTGCTTTTCATGATATCCAGTAAAAAGAAATTCTTTTAGTTCTTTCAATACACATAAATCTTTTAAGAAAATTTTTCCCCACTTTGTTGCATGTAAACCTCAATGTTTTTCTTTTTATCTAGTGGGATCCAGCCGTGGGGAAGTCCTTACGCACTTTTAAAGGCCACGAAGGGGTCATTTACAGCACGATATGGTCTCCACACATCCCAGGTTGCTTTGCATCTGCCTCAGGTAAACATGATTGTAAAGAATTTCTCCCAGCCAAAAAATCTTGTATGATATTATGTTACTTTTGTGCTTTATCCAGCAGGTGGTAGTGTGTATCATAGCTAAAAACAGAGAAAGAGAACTACTTAGCTGTAGATGGATTTGTAGACTCTGTTGTGATTTATAAAACATTTTCTTGGCCTTTTTAACATGGATCAGAAGTTTTCTAGTAGTCAACTCAATAACTATGTTGCAGTTACTTTCTATTATTTTATGTAGCTCTCCTCCGTTCTTATGACTTTGTCCAGTAAAACGTTATATACTTCATGTTCTGGCATATATTTTTGGTCAAGTTGTCGTAAAATGCATAACATCATTTGGCTGTAAAGACCTTAGTTAATTCCTTTTGAGTTATTTTACGTTCTGATAGAAATCACTGTGCCTTGTTCTTGGGAAAAGAAAAAATCAATTTTGTTACTTCTGCCAGTTATGCATCTTGCTGACTAATACAGTCATAACTGAGCTGGGGCCAAAGAGACAAGGCAAAGAGGCTTTACAGCATTTTCCAGAAAATGCTCCTGTTTTGTGGGTACAAGCAGAACCCTGGTGTTAGACTTGCAGTCGTAACTATTGCCTGGCTGGAGGAGAGGAGTGCTTTCAACTGGTCAGTGTTTGGGAAGCAGAGGAGCAGGAAGATGCTGGCCCGGTGTGAACATGAGTAGATTCACTGCAGTAGCTTAAATTTGTCTGATTTCAAATCTGTTTTGTGTTTTGATAGTGATAGAAATTGTTTAGCTCTTATAGCAAGAGAGGAAACAAGTGAAAATATGTCTTTTTGTTGCTGAAATTAGGAGGGAAGGTAGTACATGCACAGATATTTTTCCTGTTCTGTGGGAAGTTTGGTTAAAAAAAATATGCATGAATTTTGTTTTATAAGACTTCAGTCTGTTTCCATCTGTCTTTGCTTGAACAATGGAACTCAAATAACCAATTTCACATATTTGCTCTAACATAGCAGTGCTTGGTAGCCAGGTATGGGTGCACACATACTTCCAACTTAATTGAAAGTTTATTAACGTAATGCTCGGGAGGTGTTTATCTAACAGGATGAACAGAAACTTAAGAGGATTGAGCTCTGGATACTGTATGAGCAGAACCACTGAAATACAGCTACCTGCCACACAAAATTGACAATACCATTTGGTCAAAAATAAATGGTGAGAAGTGTGGAGTGTGTTTGTGTTTTTTTTTTTTTTTTTTTTTTTTTTTTTTTTTTTTTTTTTTTTTTTTTTTTTCAAATTCTAGTTACAGTCTCTATGAAGCCCTGCTTACTGAGAAACCTCCCCTCTATGGCATAAAACTTCTCATGTCATGCATGAACAAAAGGGACTCTCCTGATCCAAGGAATTATTTCTTTTTTTTTTTTTTGCTGATTAAGCCAAATGGCTTCTAATATACTGCCATTTGAACAGCTTTGGGAGACACTGCTAGATGCTGTATATGATGGAAGTGCTTGTGTACAGCAGCATATAGCTGATACATAACATGTAATTGTTCTGTTTTTCCCTCAGTAGGTGTATTTGTTGAAGGATTGGACATAAACACTCAAAGATTCTATTCTTTTGCAAATTTTAACTCTTAAATCTTGAGAAAGGTGTACTGCAAAAGCCTGAAACTAATCCCTGACTGATGACTCCATGATACAGGAGTTTTACAGGAAAACCAATCCATTTTATTTCTCTGCTATAAGTACTACTTGGATATGAAATAAAAATCCTAGGTGTAAAATCACTAAATCAGAGAAACTAATGACTTCAAAGTCATGTTGAACTCTCTCATGGTTTCCAAAGTAAAACATTTGGTGTGCTTCTAAATGAAATAACTTCAGACCAAGATCTTACATAGAAATCATCAAATGCCAATGTGGAATGTCTTTCCTTGTTTGTTTTGGTTCTATTTCAAACTGAAAATTTCCCATAATTTGATTAAATTACTTCACTGCTAAGAATGTGTATTGTTCAGCAGTAACATGCATCGTTCTGTGGTAGAGTGCACATGGTGCTCTTGCCCAGGCTATAATTTCCATTTCCTTACTGGAAGGGCCCATCAGACAGTGTGTGGTCCAAGCAGTCCCTTCATTCTTCAAACGTTATCGACTCTCTGCCAAGTCAGTCAAGCGAGAAGAAATAATGTTAGGGCAGCCAAGTGGAGCTGTCCGAGGGCTGGACATCCTCATCTGAGATTTGCAAGGTTCACAACCACATAAAGATGTCAGAAGATTACAGGATAGAAAGCTTTATTTTGCTCATGACTGAACTTGTGCTGAGCTAAAGGTGGAGCTGAAAGAAAAGTGCAGTCCTGATATGATGATACTGTTTCACGTGTGGAACATAAGCTATTCCCTTCCTTGTGTGCACTTACTGGGAATGTTGACCTGAAGTTTTATCGTGTCTATTCTCTTGCAAACTTGTTTTCTTGAAAAGTGCTAATTGAAAATGTACCTGGTGTCTATTCTCTTGCAAACTTGTTTTCTTGAAAAGTGCTAATTGAAAATGTACCTGAAGGAAAACTTCCTGAACTTTCTTTCACCTGCTTTTCTCTTTTTCTCCAGCTACTTTAAATCATTCCTATTCCTCCCTTTCCTGAAGAAGGTTGAGCTGCTTTAGAGTTATATTGAGAACGTGTGTGTGTGTGTGTGTGTGTGTGTGTTCCCTTTCTCTCCAGTCAATTCCCTTTATTTCCTCTCCCCTCACAGACATGCATTCTCACAAGCACATATAGGCATATGTTAATGCTGTAAAATCAGAGATCATCGGAAATGAGCGATTTCATGTTGCAACTTTGTTTTTGTTAGAAAAAATAAGAAGTACAGTGTTAACCATAACTGGGAAACATATTGGTCTTGAAATATTTCAAATTTGTTAGGTAAACACTTCATGTTGTGGGGAAGAAAATAAGCAAGAGGATGGAGATTTAGGAACTTTTGTATGCATTACCCCAAGCTTTGTGCCGCCTTTATTTGAATCCATGCAGGTACCAGCAGACATTTAGTTTCCCCTTAAGTAATTAGTTTATGAGCACTGAAAACCTAGTACAAACTGCAAGACACAGTAAAACAACTGCTTGGAGGGACCCTGAGGTGCCCAGACAACTTTGGTTTCAAGCAAATAAGATTAAATCTGACTTTGGAATATGATTTTTTTTTTATCAAATTAATATGAGATTAGAGAAAGAATGGGAATGAAGAAAATGAGAAACATAAGACTGTAGTGTAAAACATTTGAAAAAGAAAGTAATGCTAAGTGTGGAATAGTTTCTTTCATTAAGTCTTTGAGCTGAACACATGCAGGAGGACTAACTTTGTGTGCAGTGGGCAGTAAAATGTGATTAAATTATAGAAGATAAATATGTGTAAGGCTTCAGTTAAATTAGCTTTTATTCAGCATCTAATACACTTCCATTTAACATTTGGAGATATGTTTGCGGTACTGTGCAATGCTGTCATTTTCAAGTACAATCATTTGTACTCTTAAGAGGCAATTTAGTAATGCCTTATTTTATTGTTTGTAGTTGGAGATACTACATTAACAAAAACAAACTGTTAATTCTGTGTAAATATAAATAAATTATGTTGTGATGTCAATAATGATTTCTGAGCTGATAAGCAGGATATTCAGGTGGACGTGCAGCACCGATGCAGAGCCCTGGCAAATGTCTGCCTTACACTGGAGGGATACACTGGAGGGAAAAAAAACAGTGATGTGGAAAATGTGATTAAAGAAAGACATAAATAACAACGGCTTCATGGCTAAAAGGGTTTAATGACTCACTGTGTCATTTGCCCAGAAGGTCTCTGTGTGTCTCTCTCTTTTTTTTTTTTTTTTTTTTTTTTTTTTTTTTTTTTTTTTTTTTCACCTGGAGAACAAATTGATGAGAAGCTCATAAAGCAAGGGCTGAATGCACACAGTGTTAGTATATAGTCAAATACAAATCAGGTGAACTAAATGAGCCTCAGCAAAGGCAGAGCAATAAGACTTTGCTCAGTCTTCTGGTTTACAAAGAAAGCATCCTTTATAGTTTTAAACATTTTTATTGTCCTTTAAATTTAACAGTGGGAAATAAGGAGTATACCATTTTATCCTTATCTGCATAACTGTAAAATTCTTCAGTACATATATAGTATTGTCAAGAGAAAATATTGTGTTCTGGATGTGACAAAACCCAGGGAGATTTAGAATGACTGTTAGCATGTATCTAAACTACAGCACCCTCTGTCTTAATGCCACATTCATTTTTAAATTGTTAATACAATAATTAATTTTATTGATCTGGGTAGGTACAGGCTGTTGCATTTTTAACAAGTCTTGAATTTTCAAACTGCTTTTCAAAGCAGTTATATTGTCTCTATGCAACATAATGTAGATCAACTAACTGCATTCTTTGCTTAAAGATTTTTTTTTCCATTCTTTAGGGGATCTTTTTTTTCCATTTCTTTAAGGGATTTTTTTATTACACTAAAAAGTGTTAGGAACTACAGCATTTTTGTTTTATGAATGAATACAAAAATTCAGTCTCCAATATATAGTGTCTTCTTACCTACCAGTCTTTTACCAACAGATGTGTGTAATCCAAGAGTTGTTGAGCTCTAGGTTCAGAGATTGGGTTGATGTAAAATTTTGGTACATCTTTCCGTGTTAGGGATCTAAACAACTACAAAGGCAGACTGTGAATAATCAAATTATCTTCTGTGAAAAAATAGCCGGGAGAAGGTATAAGTCTACGAAGAGAAAAGATGATGAATAAGTGAAGAATAGTCATGAGTGTAGCTGCTCATTAAAGAAGGGTTTTCTATGTGCATTTACAAGTTTCTTAACAAAATTGGACCCTGTCAAGTCCTTCATCACAGTTTTTTCAAGCTTTAGTTTATTTCTGAGGCAGGAATGTAGCACAGGGCAAAAAAAAATGTGTCTGGGAGAGTGAGAATTGCAGACAGGCAATTCCAAAGGTATTTGTGTTTGTTTAGGTTCCCACATAACTGAAGTAAATAGCTCTCAAATGCTAGCATCGCCATGATTTGGTGTGAGTTCAGAAACATGTTACAAGATGCTCTTGTTCCTTTAGTTGTGTGGGGGGAGGGGACCCATTCTTTGCTTTTTTTATAAAATTCTTTTATACTTATTTGCATGTCAAACGTTAAAAGAAAGGTCACCATGAATAAGAATCAAGACATCGTAAGAACAAGAAAAAGTTGGTCATCTTGAGAATCCAGATACTCCAGAGGGAGAACAAGGAGCTTCAGCTTAGCGCATGGCTTCTGCTGTACAAATCAGGCATTTAAAAAGCAGTCTGACTTCAGAGATGCTGCGTTTGATTGCAGTTCTGCGAAGCTGCTGTTTGTGTAATCCTCTATCTGCCTATTTTGTTCTGTCAAATTGCATAATGAAATGAAAAGAGTTTTTTTTCATTTGAAACCTATTGCTTCAAGATGTACCACTGTGGTTTTGAATTCATCTGTGTCTTGCGTTTAGTAAGTTTTACTGAATGGACCCCTAATTTGCCAGTTGTCTGGAAATATCTATCAAGAAGTTAGTCTGGCCCTTAGTTTATAGTATGTGCTAGCAATAATGCGGTATTATGGGCAGTGCTTACTAGAACGGAGAGCATTTTCAGGCTGAAATATTTTCTGTTAGATTGTCATCTTGTAATACAATGTTTCAGTATTAAGCAGAAATAATATTTTTTATAGTGAATTAGAATGTTCTGAGTACCTCAGGTTAGATATATGGAGAGCTTTCTCATTCACTGAAGAATGGCTTAATAATGTGGTAGGCTAAGTAAGTCAATTTTGAAATAAATACAAATTTAGGACAGAATTTTATTTATTTTAGAAAATACTGAATTTGTTTTTACTAATTTCTTTTTGTTTTTAATAATCTGATCTTGAAGCTGTTTTGATTTTTAGCTTTACGGATGTTTTTATCAGACTGAAAAATTACTATTTGGAAAGTACATTTACCTTGTTAAATTATGTTTACTTGATACATAGTTTGTACTTTATGGGAATAGATTTTGTACATTCAGTAGAATCCAATTGGATACTTTAAATAAACCTCCTTATTTGTATCACTCGTTTCTTTATGTGGACTCACAGAATATTTATTAATACTGCAGTAGATCCATGGTTTATTTATATTCTTTTTTTACAGAAATGGGCAATATGATCATTTTAAAACACCTAAAAAGATTGGTTTTGAATCATGAGATTTGAGTTCTACTCTATTCCTGTTTGATTCTGAGAAGATACTTTACGCTGTTTATCTTCTAAAAAATATACAAGCAGACAAAATAATATGCAAGTGTTTGATAGATTGACATTAAGTGCATGCTTTCATGAAATTTTTTGATGTTACACCATATATGCTGAAGCTTATGTCTTCTGTGCTGACTGCTTTTTTTTACAATACTTAAAAGTTAGATAATTCATTTTTCTCTTGAAGATCTTATGACACTTCTCTTGTCAAGATGCATAAAATCAACTTCATCTTGAAATTTTAAGTTAGCAGTACTTCGGTTCTTAGAGAAAAAAAAAAAAGTCTGTCTTGACTAGAATACCTTCTGCTTTCAGATAGTGTGTGAAAATTCTTTTTGTTTTTGTTCTTTGTTTGCTTGTTTTATTAATCTCTTAAATACCCAGCTATGTTAACGTTGTACCTCAGCACTGTCTAGCATAGATTGCTTAGCTTGTTTTTCTTACTAGCCCTCATGCATAATGATTTTTGACTGTGGCTAAAACACATTTGAGAGCGAAAAGTCAACATAAAACCTAAGTGAAAATTAAATTTCAAAAAAACTGTGTCTCTCCATTATACTAGTCTTTCCCATTAGCAATCTTCATCCGTTGTATGGGGGTGATATCCTTCTAGATTAGTATTTCTTTCAGAAGTTTTGAATAGATGAGTATGTATTGTGTAGTTCTATTGATTTGTCCAAGATTTCACAAATATTCATTAAAATGAAAGAAAACAAGTATAATATACAAACAAATCTGGCATCCTATTTATCTAAGAGACCAGCAGAAATCTGTTGCCATAGAGAAATTGCTTCTAACAAAAATAGAAATATTTTGTGGAGGAAATGTTGGCCACTTCTGTGGTTTCTTTGGGATGCCAGTTGGAAGTAGCTGCTAGTGAATGTGATTGTATTTGGTGTCCTTTCCATGTATTTTTTAACTATTATTATCCTGCTTCTGTTTTTTCATATGGAAGAAATGAAACCTTGGTAATGAAGATTTAAAGGAACTATGGAAATGTGGAAATTCAAGGATAATTAACAGCAATTTTCATTGAAATTAGCTATTAAATAATATATTGTGAAGTCATGGAAAAACATTTGAGCTAAAAACAGTGGTTGCTAAAATGTATGATGTGTCAGGATTATACTATAAGTCACTTAATCTAAAAAAGAAGGAGAAAAAAACCCACTAAAACTCTTTCCAGATCTTTTCTGACTCTCTTTCTTGACGCTTAAATGGGAAAATGGAAATTTTTGATTTAGACTCTAATTCAGTCTGTTTGACTAAAAGAGGTTCAGAAAGTAAAAGGTGTATTACTCCATTAAAATAATTCACAAATAGGGTCAGCCAGAGGTAATAACGTCCAAGTTCATTTTTTCAGAAGAAAATGGTGATGGGAGGAAATAATGTTTTCTGTTTGTTTGTTTTTTCACTCATAGGTCTTTTTTTTCTTTTATTAAATAATTGAGAAATTTATGTATTTTATGTTAAAACTGTTACTGACTGACTAAGTTATTTTTCCAAATGTTTGGGGCTCTGTAATATAATGCTATTGAGGCCTGTGTCTGTAGCAGTTCATTCTAGTTCACCTGGATTTATATATTTATTTTACTTATAAATATTGTCTTGTCTGCAGTAAAATATGAGCTTCTCTTTCAAAGCTCTTATCTGATGAAGTATAAAATAAAAGCTTTCTAAATACATTATTATATCTCCAAAAGCCTTAAAACTCAAATTGGTGTCTGTCCTGTGCACGCAGGCATATTAGCCAGTCACACTGCCTTTTCCAGCAAGTTCCTGCTGGTCCTATTTCCTCCTCTCCATATGTTGCGCTGTTGTTACAAGCACTGTACTGATATCTGGACCTTCAACCAACTGCAAGGCATCATTCTGGGGAGTGCTGTGTGTGTGGAGTAACAGACATTCTCCTCCTTGGAAGTATTAAAATAGGGAAGGGGAATGAAAATGGAGAAATCGTGTTGTTCCGATCCTATGTGTAGGGAATTTAGCCATCAGCAGTATCTCTCACAATCATGAACTCTGAGGCAAAGCCAACAACTACAGCCAAATTTTCTGTAATCTCTGTAGTACCATAGTCCCAAAGCCATCCTTATGACAAGCATTCAAGATTAGAGCAAGTATTGCTTTTAATATGAGTAAAAGTTGCAGAATGACATTATCTTCTACACTTTTAATGAAGATCTATATGCAGTCTTAGCACATGGCTAGTATGGGAGAAGTGCCTGTAATTCTAATTTTGTTGAAAGAAGTTGGATGTAAGTTGCCTTAACCTTTCACTTTATACAGCCCAAGGCCATGAGTGTAGGTTCTTCTCTTTGCTGGCTGCAGAGAAAACTTGTTTATCACTTTGATCTCCTAAGTTAATTTTGAAATGACCATAAAATATATTTGAGTAAAATGTATTTGGATATTTTACCCCATTTCTTTTTAGTCGGAGTTTAAAAAAATAATGGAAGTGTTGGTAATAAAATGAAACATGCACTTCTTTGTGTGTATCTTGACTGTGCTTGTTTTATTTGATCTGCGGATAGTTTGTATTTCATAGAACTGAGAAATTATTGTCTACTCAATAGTACTATATAAAGAGTATTTCTTAACTTGATTCATCAGTTGATGAATTAAATAAAATTATCTTTATTTCAGGTGACCAGACTTTAAGAGTTTGGGATGTAAAAGCCCCCGGAGTCAAACTTGTCATTCCAGCTCACCACGCTGAGATCTTGAGCTGTGACTGGTGCAAGTACGATGAGGTATAGTTCTGTACACCCAACTGCTTTTCAAATGGAATCACTTCCATTAAATAACTTTTTATTTTCTTTCTTTAATGCTTTGTTAATATTTTTTCTTTTTGTATGGCAGCAAAAACTGTCTAGCTGCTTCTTACTTTCATTCACTAATTTTATTTCCAGAAGAGTGTTGTTCCAAGAGGTAAATGGCACCTGGAGTTTGGGTTACTCTTTGGCATAGCACACTATAGTGAGGAAAGAGTTGATGCTTCTCTGTTCTCTTTAATTAACATAATGGGGACCTCATTTATGATTTATTAATCAGTGTTGTTTGATTTATTTAACTTCAGTAGTCAACATTCCCTTGATCTGCATCTTGGCAATTTAGTAGCTAATTGTGCTGATGTGTCTGTGTTGTTTTAAATCATCAGAACTTGCTGGTGACGGGAGCAGTTGACTGTAGTTTGAAAGGATGGGACTTGCGGAATGTCCGCCAACCGGTATTTGTCTTGCTGGGTCACACCTATGCTATCAGAAGAGTGAAAGTAAGTTGTATTTTGTTCACTGTAGCCCATCATTGAATTATTATGCCAGCTTCCCAGGAAATCATCAGTATTTTATGTAATCTGGTAGCTAGGAATAGCGCAATATGTACTCAAGATTTTAGCTGTTAGATTGATTGTTTTGGGAAATCTTCATTTCAGCACAGGAAAACATTTTAATGTTTAGCAGTTTGCTAGGGGTCAAAGAAAATGTCGTGATCAAAGACAGTATTTTTGTTCTCTGCAGAATTCCATAGGTTGAGAAGTAAACAGGAGGTTTTCTTTTGGGAAGTTCCTGCCCTTCAGGCTGGGCCTATTCAGCCTAGAGAAGGCGCTTGAGAAGTGAGAAGCACCCCCACAGTGTGGAGGGATCTTATCAGTGTATAGTTGATGAGGGAATGTAAAGAAGACAGAGACAGACTGTTCACTTGTGCCCAGATACAGGATAAAAGGCAAACTGATATGCAGAAAATTCCATTTAAACATAAGCAAAAAACTTTTTTTAATGTGAAGGTCTTCAAAACAAGGCTACCCAGAGAGGTTATGGAGTCTCTATCCCTGGAGACAGTCAAAATCTGACCTGACATGGCCCCGAGGAATCTGCTCTTTTTGACTCTGCTCTGACCAGCTGCGATGGGCTCAGTCCTTCTTGCAAGTCTCTTCTAACCTCAGCAGTTCAGTGATTCTGAGCTAATGCTCTCCCAGCAGCTAAAGATACAGTCTGATAGAAATGGGTAACAGGAGGTGCTTCACATACTCTTTCTAACAAGCATCTGCTGTTGCCTCTTTGGGAATCAGAATACTGGGCAGGATAGAGCACTGTTCTGGTGAAGTAGGGCCTTTATTATACAACCTCACTAGAAGTTTCCAGTTTTGGCACAACCTCTCCAGTTTTGGCTACCTCTCCTGACATATCTCAGAACAAACAAAACAATTGTTAAGCAGAAACCAGAGGTAGAACTTTTTTCATTCCCAGCTGTGAAGTCAGTTCAGTAGGTGATTTTAAGGAGATAGTGGGGATGTCTAGCCTGTGCGGACATAAGATAAAAGAAGGTGGGCCGGCACTTAGAGGTGGAGTGTCACAGCCCCACTTGGTGGTGTGACTGGCCAGTTAGCCTGGTTTTGTTGTGTTTTTCTTTCTTCTGCAGAAAAATAGAGGAAATCTAGGAAATTTAGAAGATAAGTCAGCAGATTTAGTAATGATTAAGGACTGCTTTGCAAGTAAGCTCTGTGTCTGCAGGAACTTGAACAGATCTTCATCTTGCTAGTTTACTTGGTAGTTTTGTAGGAACTGAGATTTTCATTGCTCTTTGTTCTCTTTGATTTGATGTTTAGGGATCAGGAAAGCAAAATGATGCATTTTTTTCTTCCTTGCTGGAAATGCTTGTAAAGTTTTACAAAAATTAATTTTGTGAGGTTAAGCTTTTCAGCTTAACTCAGATTTTTCCCATTCCCTTAAGTAAATCCAGAATTTACTTAGAATGAATAGCATTGATACCAATAAAATACATGCTACATTTCTGTAGTACAGCTCAATTTAAGTGCATCCCAACAACTCAGCTTAAAAAATAAACTAGTCATACAGCTTTACTGAAACTCTCTTTATATAATGAAATTATACTCAGATTGTCATTGTCATCCAGAAGCAGAATTTAATGACTGTTTATATGACAGTAATAAACTGCAGAGTTGCTTAAGTCAGACATGGTCAGGATCCCACAGAGCGTTCCCTGTAGTTAGTCACATGATGATTAAATTTGTTTTATTGAAGTAGCCTGTTCTGTTTGTGGCCTGAAATGGGCACTTGGATGGTTTAACTAATTAAGTCTTGGTAACTACTCACAAGAAATCTCTAAATATGTTCATAATGTTTATACTTTAAAAGTTTTTCTGTTTGTTGTCTTGCAGTTTTCACCATTCCATGCCACCTTATTGGCCTCTTGCTCCTATGATTTTACTGTAAGGTACAGTAAGCTTTTATTGCATAAAACCAGAAATCTATATTAGTAGTTGATCTCTTCACGTGGCAGTTCTAGAGTGGACATGCTGAGCTACAGTTTCCTTGCTTTATAAGCTGTGCTGCAAGTGTCTGAGGTAAAGGCTTAGAGTCCAGCCCAGTCACCCTCTATGCCTGCTGCAACAGATGGTTCTGTAAGCCCTGCCTGTCATCCTGCTGACTGTATCTGTGTCCAGCTGCCATAGTCTCTGGTAAGAAGGTAATAGTGTCTTAAATGAATATAGATGAGTGACTCAATATATGTTTCTTTGATTCATTTTTTATTGAAACCATTAATGAATGGTTTTCATCCTGGGCATATCTGAGGAAGCTTTAGTATTGTTCCACAGTATGTGTGCTGAAGTTGTTCAGCAAGTTCCTCTCACTGTCAGGTAAATTTTACACCACTACAGAAGATTTCATGATCAAGCTGATTTGATAAAGAGGTCTGACTTCATGCTAGGACTTTTCTAGGATATACAGTGTGAGGCACATTCCTGAATATTTGTTACATGCTTTGATCTACATTTTAGTCTTATAGAACATGACTGAATTTGGTAGGCAGTAAGCTTATAAACAGGCAAAAGAACCCCCTTTGCCTAAACTTGCCTCTATAAGCAACAGCGAAGTTATTGCACTTCCCCAAATTATCCCAGTTATTGCCATTGCTGGTAACATCCCAAGTGGTCTGAGAGCAAACACAGAAAGGTTCTGTTTTCTAAAGGAAACCTTGTTAATACCGCAGCACAACTAATAAGCAACACTGTATGTGCACTGTACCAGTTTTGCTTTAAAATACTAGTTTTCTATCTATAGCTAATCCACACCTTTCCAAGCTTTTCAGACTCTTAGTGCCTGTGTGTGCTTCTCAATAGTAAGTGCCATAATATAATGTATAATTGCAATATGAACTTAATCATCTTTGCAGCACAGGAATCCTGTATGCTTTGAAAAAAAAAAACGTTTTTTCAAAGACTGGTGCAAGCTGGAGTACTCTCTCTTTACCTGGACCACATTAGTGGTAGTTTTATTTGTCCATGAAAAGTTTCTAAATCTGATGGTGGAGGAAAAAAAATGTATTACAAGTCTCTTAGTTCACTGACTTGAAAGACCCAGTCCTTATCATCTTGGCTTTTACATGAGTTTTTATTGTTTGATAGATGAACCAAGTTACCTCCTTCTCTCTGTTTTTGACAAGTGTGTTATCATCTCAAAAACAGATGATAAGCTTATTGGAAATACCAACAGAAAGGATAGACACACTTTCCCCCCCCAGAAAAAAAAGAAGTATTTGGAAAAAAAATGCCTGGTTAGACATACAAAAAATGCTTACATTTCAGGGACTGATGTTTTGCCTCCCTCGACATGCAACGCTTTGCTTGTGCCTTTGAGCTCCGTGAGCTTCCTCACCGCCTCTCTTTGTGGCCTGGCCAGCTCCCTCTGAAAGGCAGCACAGTGAAGGGGTGCACCCTGTCCCTCCATGTGCACCCTTGATGAGCAAAGTGAACAGTGTTGAAGCCTACATTAACCCCTGGGCTGCACTGTTAGCTTATTTACATTGTAAAGCAGCTTTCCTCTGGGAGTAATGGTTTTATTACATGTAAAATCCCACACCCAGTGCCATTAAGATAAATTAAATGATTAGATAAAAACAAAAATCAGATTTCCTGCAGCAAGTATATTACTGCTTTGCCCTAGGCAAAAAAAAAGTACCAAAGTGTTTTGTTATGCATTAGACAATAGAGCTCTGGAAGCCACAACTCAATTTCCTACATTCAAAATTCAAAACGTGTGTTCTCAATGTGAAAGAAATTAACCAGGAATACGACATTAATCATTGAAACTGTCATACGTAAATCAGTTATATTGTTCCCATTAGAATACATTTATAATACTGAGTTTGTAATTTTCGTATGTTTATTTCTTTGTGGAGTTTTGTGCTAAGACTGTGCACCTGTTCTAGTGTCTCAATCCCATTCTTCTTTAATTTCCTCTCCTAACTTTAATGTTTGTGAACCTTCAATCTCTTTTTTTCCCCTATCTTTGTCAGATAATAGAAGTAAAAGACTTTTGAAAAGTTGTGCTCAGATATCTTTTTAAAAAGCCCAGCGTAGGATTATTATGTATTATCTAATGACTGGGCCTAGGCAGCACTTCTGTAAGTGTCTGCACCTGATCTCTAGCTGTGATGCTTGCTGAAAGACCTTAGCCTTCCTCATAGTAGTTGCATTTAGGAGTTCCCCTGCTTATGAAGCAGGCTGTTAATGTTGTGGTTGGTCATGATGTGCTTTGAGGCTGAAAAAAACAGAACTTGTTCTCAAGACTTGCGTGCTCAGCTTGAGCTTGGGAGTGGGTTACAGCATGTGGGATTCCTGTGGCCACACACATCCCTTGGCCGCTTCCCTTACACAGGCAAGAGAAGTGGCCTGTTTTGCAGTGCTTGCTCTGTGTGTGGGCTGGTGGCTGCTGGATGCCTGGGAGCAGGAGGCACCTCTCAGCTGCCCTGTGGTGAGCTCAAGGCCAGCCCGAGCCGGTGTGCCGGCAGAACAGGCGCCTGCAACACCCTGCATCACACCTGCCCTTCGGTGTCTGCCGCAGCTTGGATGTGGACAGGGATGCAGGGAATGTGGCAGTGAGGGTGGGAGGAAGCTGTGGGAATAAGGCAATTAATGGAAACGGAATGACCAGTAGGTATCTGAGCCTGATGGAGAAGGAGTTGAGGTCAGAGTAGTGTCGAGAGTGCTGTGTTAGGAAGGAGGAGCTGGGAAGACTGGGAATCAAGCCAGCACTCCTTCCTTCTTCCATTACATTAAGATACACTATCTTGTGATGGGAACTTCTGGAGGCTGAGGAGTTGCTGCCAGCGAGAACGGGCTTCTGGAAGCCTTTGCTGCCACCAGACAGTTTTTTTTGCTGTGTCCTGATTAGGGGCGCCTACAGCTCCTTGCTTCAAGTGAGGGCTCAACAGGCACTGTCAAACAGCCATGCAGCCTTGGGGGCAGCTGTGTAGCTGGCACCAGGTGCATCGCCCCCAGAGTGCGGGGCTGCTGAAGGGCTCATAAGATCTGTTCTAGACGCTGAGGGGGTGCTGGAGTCTGCAGCGGTGGTGGTAACATGGCCCCCATCCAGGAGGCTGGACAGCCACTGCTGGGGCTTGTCCATTTTTCTGCTATCTATCTGTAGGGGCCCTAGTGTTATTGACAGGGGTGGCTGTGAATGTAGTGACAGTGGCTGCATGCCCAGGCAATGTGTTCCTCAATTTCGAGTGGATCCTGTGAGCGGGAGAAGCATCCTCAGGTGCCAGTACCTGGTTGTGTGGCTGGTGTCAGAGTTTGGCTCTGCCCTTGCCCCCACAGAGTGCTCTTTGGGATGGTGAGCGCAGGCAGACGGGCAGGGGCTTGCCGACCCAGAGCAGAGCATGTCGAACTAGGTCCATGGGAGAAGTGCCATGACTTGGAGAGGAGTGGTGGTGTGGGGCACGAGGAGGAGGCATCTGGAGAGTAGCACAGTGTCAGGGCTCTTGTGCTCTCCCTGTGGAAGCAGCATGGTGCACTGGTAGGGGAACCAGCAGGAATTAGCAGTCCTGGGGCAGTGGCAGAGCTCTGGCTGCATAGTGATTACAGAGACGTGGTGGGACAGCTTGACTGGCGGGCTGCGCTAGACTGAGTTCTTCAGAGAAGATGGGGAAGCTGAGGAGGAAATGGTAAATCAATGAGATTACCACTGCAGTCACCTCTCTGAATTTTCATGCTCTGCATGGAGTTGTTCCTTTCAAAAGTCATGCCCTTTTCTTATGGATTAGAACTGGATGGTGAGTTTCTATAAAAACTCATGTCGCCTTTTGGGGCATATCTTCGTTTCAGTAAAACATGTCAGTTTTTAGAGCCTTTTCCTATGCTCAGGCTAATTGCTGTTCTCTTGCTTAATGCATTGAGGAGTAGTGCCTTTCCAGTCATACCCATGTTCTTTGGTTGGTGTCAGAAGCCAGAGAATCTAAGTGCTATGCTGTCCACACATCTAACCTTACAGAGTGCTGTACCAGCATTCTGTCTTATATAAAGTGCTTAATTTCATTTGTGCTTGTAGAATACTGCACAGGGGTCTGTGGATGTTATTTATGTGATCTTACGTAGCATTTTTTACTGATACAATGCCAGCTAGTTTTCAAAGTATGATTTCTCAGAAGGCTTCTTGGCCCAAAATAAAATAAAAAAGAATTGGCTTCTTCCAGGGGCCTTGTCTGAGCAGTAAGATTAATAAAGAGTAAGAAACTGCTGATGTATTAAAATGATTTTATTGTATCCTCATACTCTTTCTATTTTTGGCCCCAATATATGTCCTTCAGGTCTGGCAATAATGCACTTTATATACAGAAATCTAGTACAATTTTAACTCTTACATTTCATCCATGAGAACTGTTGCTAAAGATGGGGAGAGTTCCTAGATTGTACACTGTGGTGTCTGGAAATGAAAACCATGCAAACCTTTTCAGAAAATACATTTTTTTTAACTCTAGGCATTATTTTTCTGTCCAAGCAATTACTTACTCTGACCAGTGGCAGAGGGATTATAGTTGAAGGGATAGAGATTTTTTTTTAAAAACACTATTGTTTGCTGGCTTTGGAAGGCCAAGTGAAAGTCTTCAGAAAAGACAGCTCAGTCAAAATATGCTATATAGCAGGGAGAAGTTGCCACCACAGCACTTCTGTAGCATCTCTTCTAAAGAAGAGAAGTGCTGTGATAATGTTACAGCTCTAGCAAGTGCACTTGAAGCTGGGTGTGCATGTATACATGTGTGTGCATGCACACACTCAGCTTTCCACTCCCTTGTCACTGCTTTGTCCTTCAGTCTGCTCCCAGTTCCCACATTTCCTTGATTTTTGCTACAGGTCACCATAGCTCCAACAGCTTGTTTGTTTGGGCTTCTCCCTGGGCCTGTAATGTATTGCTGCTTCAGCACTGTGGTGAACTTCAGGTAAGTAACATAGCAGCATAGCACTGCTTGAATAAACGTTAGGATTTTTTTTGTGAGGGAAATGCAGCCGGACTAGTTGCACTTTCCTCATGAAGACTAGTGTGACATCAAAGAGCCTTTTTCATTCAGGGGAGAATCAAATGTATAAAATTCCAAAGATCCATGGTATCCGTTTGATTCTTCCCTCTCCTTATCCCTTTCATATCAACGAATAACTGTTCTAAAAATGCTTGAGGAGCTCAGAAAGAGTATAGGAGTATAAATTCACAGCAATGACTAGAATGGAGTGAGAATATTAAAAGTGAGACTATTAGAAGAAAATGTAAGAAAGTACGCACATGCTATCTGTTCCTCAAATAGCTGGTAATTCTACACTAGGTTCAGTCTTGACACTTTGTAATTGTGTAGCTGTATTTAGACATCAATCCTCGGACGCTGTTGTCAGTTTAAGTGAGTAAATTAGTAATTTGTAGAGCAATATGACAGCACATCCTTTAAAAAGACATCAATTGATACAAGCAGGGCTCCTAAAATAACAACTTAGTTTCGATACTGTCCTCTTGTTTTTGAGCATTTTGGTTTGAACCTTAGAATTGCGTATAAGAACATAGAGCAGAGAAGTGAATACATCTTATCTTACTTAATCTCTACAATCTTAAAAGGTATTGCAGTTTTATAATTAAACAAACAAAAAAAGACCTCCTAGTGAGACAAAATGACAATACTGTAATGTAAGGGATAGAGTTTTTGTTTGTTTTGGGTATGTTCATAAACTTTATCAAAATGCAGATCAAAAGGCTTTCAGTGTCAGTTCTCACTGCAATCATTATTTTATATTTTTGGACTCTCTTAGTATATAAAATAGCCTCAGTGCATTAGGTGCAGATAGTGCTCACCAAAATCTAAACAGAAAATTTGATAAATTAAAGAACTCCACTAAGCTAGTATCATGAAATATATTCACAGGATCCTGCCCCTCAGTTTGCCTGACACATTTCTTATTGAGAGTCTTTCTATACTATATATCATCTCTGTGATATGATTTATGATGTGCTATACATCATTTCTGTGATATGCTTCCCTTCCTCTAGCTATCTATTGCTTTGAACATGTTCAGTGACTTAAATCGCAAAGAAAATTTCAGAACTTCTGGAATAATAGTGTTTATAAAAGGAACTGTTTTGCACTTTGGCTAATTGTCTTCTTTTTTTTTTTTTAATTTAGCGCTTAGAAAAAACACTTAGAAAAAGTGTTTTTAATTTGTTCATTTTTAATAGAAAATGACTTCTTAATCTAAATAAGTACTTTTCACTGGTGTTTTCCAGAGTGAAACTGAAAATTCTGCAGCAGCAGAACTTAATGATTTTAGTGTCTAAGTTGATGGTAGCTCTTGCAGCATTATAAAAGGTCTTGTAGATAGCAAAGCTGCTAGTTGTAGGCAAAAATTTGAGCATTACATTTGATGTTTTGAAAGTAGCCTAATTCAAAATTAATAGTAACTTTTCAGTTATGATTTAACTGTTTTCTGAAATTTAAGAGTCAGTAAATTTTTTTTCATATACCACAGTCTAAAGCATATCTGTTCTTTCATATATTTCCTTATTCTTTCATATATTTCCTTTGAATTGCAGTATTGAAATGAGTATTTTGGCATATAAATATATGTCCAAGCTCTCATATTTTATTAATTCATTGACATTTTCATGCCTGCAACTGCTTTTTTTTTTAATAAGTACTATGAGATGGAATTTCTCTTAAAATTAGGAAAACGTTGACTGTAGAAGATGTTTACCAAATAGTTCAACCTCATAAACAGAATGGCATCTTTCATCTGTGAAAACAAAATTCTGGTGCTATGAGTAGCAATATTAAAGGGTTTACAATTGTAATTGATGATCTTGAAAGTCTTTTCCAACAATAATGATTCTGTGATTCTAAGATAACATTGTTAAAGAATATGATGATGTGGTGTATGCTTTTTTTTTTCTTTATTTCTCTTTATTAAAAGGCCTGTTTCTCTAAACATTATTAAATAATAGTAATTAATACTTACAAGCAGTGAAGATTCACCTGTGGCAGTATGTGAATAATTTAGTTATGGGAAATGCATTTTTTTTCTTCCAAATAACCTCTTTTACTTTTGGTTATGTAGCTGCAATTTTTTGACTTGTCATATGAATATGTGTAAATCTTTCTGTTTGAAATATATTCTTTATGAAAGACAGAGCTAGTACTTTTATGGCCACATGAGGAAACAGAAGTATGGAGAGGGAGTACACACCCCTACAGCGTTTTGTGTGCCAGTGGCACACATTTCTGCATTTCTAGATTGTCCAACTTACCATTTTTTAACCAACATGACTTTTCAAGGGTTTGATGAAGAGCAGGGCACGAGTCGAAGAGGTTACCTCAAGCTCCAAGCTACAACTGGGTTACTAAGGGACGGAAGAATTAAAAAAATGGAAGCTCTGTAAGACTATGCAGGTCCCTAAGTTAAGGTTTGACATCCTGTTTTATATAATTCATAGGCTGGGTAGAAACCAGGGAATGAAGAGTAAGCAGAATAATTTGGGCTGTCATAGCTGCAATCAGATTACTGTGTTTCAGCACCAATGAGGCTGTCATTACATGTAATTGTCCTGAAGGCTGTTAATGCTATGCAGCAGCCAGCTCACAGAGGTGCATAGCTTTGTGCCCTCAAAATTAGAGCAGCACATGATGCTGCATCTTGGGCTGCACCTTGTACTGGCTTGAAGCTAAAAATACTGGAGAAGTCACTCATTTATTTAAATGAAGTTTCTCACCTGCATTTCTCAAGTCAGAGTGAAGTTTTCAGTGATGAAGAATATCTTTATTTTGGTAGGGTACTCTGTTTTTAGGACCCCTGGTTTCCATTTTAGGATCTTTTGATGGTGCCTTAATGCAATAATGATACAATAATTTCTCAGATAGACTGGTTTTAAGCATGCTGGAGAGGAGAATTATGCTTAAATCTCTTATTTGGAAGGGAATGTTGAAGATACTGGCAAGCCTCGTGAATTTGAAAATCTTCAAAAGCAGAAGGGATATTTGAAGTCCAGTAATGAGTTTTCTTTAAAGTTATCCCATATTGCATGCTAGCTGAAGAATTGAAATAAACATATCTTGTAGTCCACTGCTTTACCATATAGAAAAATGTCTCAATTGAATTTTGTTGTTATATCATCAACTCAAACATGTAGTAAGGGAAGGCAGTGCTGTAATGACAGTTCCGTTAGAGCAGGGGCCTGTACTTATGAAAGCGATGTGCTTTGTTTCCCTATGCAGTAAATAGGAGGTGAACTAAATACGAAGTTAGCATTTCAACAATAATTGCTTTAAAGTACTTACAGAGTCCTTACAGAAGATCTGTGCTGTTGGAGCAAACTCAAAAATAAAACCTATTTCAAAATTACTTTTTTGGATCTTCTTCCTTCTGATTTGGCCCTCGAGCACTTCTTCCTCTTTTCTTTGATGCTTCTGGGAGATGATACTTTGAATACAGGCTTTCCTCCATACCTGAGCTACTTCATAATGTTGTGATTTCAGTGAAATTATCCTGTGATGAAATCATCTCCTAAGGATATTACTGTGGAAGTAATTGGATGTCTCCAGTTATTGCCTGAAGTAACAGCATTGCTCTGAGTTGGGATATATTCAGGAAGTAATTTGACACTAAGTTCTGCTCAAAAAGAAGCACTCTGAATTTGCAGGAGCACCTGGTCCTTTTAAAAGTAGCTATCTTGGAGTGGGATTAGAAAATGGGAGCAGAGTGCATGGAAATCAGCATGTAATTAGCTGGTTCATGTCCCCTCAAAAATGCAGGGTAGGAAGAAACCTGCTCTATGAAACCTATAAACAGTAGTAAAGCTTTCCTGTTTGAATATTTGTCACAACACTCTGCTTTTCACCCCAAAGGAAATGGGTTCAGAGAGTTGCATTCTCTGTGTTTCCATCTTTCCCTAAGCTTGTACAGTTGTAATGCGAATACGCGCTAGAGAGACCCAAAGCATTATGTTAACTAAAGACACTGTGAATTCACCATCTGCTTGGCTTGCTAGCTAGCTAGTCAGCATGCAGGAACAGTTCTTGTGCTGTACTGTGTTGTACAGCTACTACATTGGCACCTGAAACCCTACACGCTGCCTTTTGCAGCCCCTCTTAACCTGGGGTTTTGCAGCCTCTAAATCTGAGGCTAAGAGATGTGGGAGCTAAGAGCAGAACGGGGAGAAGGACACGGCTGGGAGAAGGGAAGGAGGAGCTCTGCTGAGTGTTGATAAGAGTGTTTTGGTAGGGGAACACAGGAGATAAAGCAAGATTGTGGCTCGCTGTGGTATTACTGTGGGAGGGACAAAGGACAGAATCCATAGGAAGCCAGATCTGTTCTCTTCGTCTAATACCTCATTAAGAATAAACAGTCTGTTTACAATGCACATGCAGCTTAAACAGTGTTTGTGAAGTGCATGGAAAATGAATAATAAGCTGTTAGAAAAAGTGAGTTTGGACCAGTGAAAGAAGAGGTGAACTTACATTGATTTTAACGGCGTTCAAGCAAACGCGCTCGGCAGCAGGTTGTAGGGTGTCTGCAGGATCAGCGCAGGTGGCACTGCGGTTAACAAGGAAAGAGGTGCTGCTCTGTCTTGGTAGCCTGTCTGTGACTGCCCAGGAGGTACAAACCTGCCATGAACCCTGCAAGTGTAAGTGGTTGTCTAGTCCCTGTGGAAGGTCGCGCTGCCCCGCGTTTAGATCCCCTTGACATGGCGCAAGTGTGAGTGTTTGCGCAGCCTTGTTCGCTGTACAGCTGTGCCGAGGCCGAGGGGAAGCACTGCGCTGTGCTACAAGACTTCAAAATGTGATGAAAACAAAATACTGTTGTCTCCTAGCTTTGGAAAATGACCTGCAAATGATATTTTTTCACTGCGTACTGCAGTAAGTTGCTGTCAGAGCTGCTGCTAACCCAGCATAAACTTTGTTCTTTCAGTAATGAGTGTTTGTAAATCAAAGCAAAGGTTCCAGACACAACACTGTGTGTGGACTTCAACTGAGCTATACTGCTCTTAAACTGAATGCTGATTCTGATTTCATGCAAACATGGCTTTATACTGTAGACACCAAATTGCCTTTGGTTTTAAAAAATGATCAGGAAGTTTTTTTTTTTTTTTTTAAGCTTCTATTCATACAGATCTGGAGTTGTCTCCTTTAATCTTAGTTTTCAGTTATGTAGATCTGTTTTTTGAAAAGAGATAGCAGAGGGCTAATATAGTAAGAAGGGTGCCGCTGTCTTTTTATAAATAAAAACATTTGTTTCCTTGCCATCATATGAACAGACGTGTGAGGATGGAAGTGCTGAGGTGGTCTTGTTCTTTGCTGCTGTTGAGTTAGTTGTTTATCTTAGATCTCAGGTACTAGGAAGAAGTTAAGAGGGTTGTTGCTATGGTGTAGCCATTGTGCTGATATCACCGTGCTCATTTATTAAGGAAATAACATCTACACATTAACCATACTAACCCTTTTGTCTGCTGTGTTTGCTGTTTTACATGAATTGGCCCTTTGAATATATGGTGTTTTTCAGTGTAGTTGGTCTGATAACACACAGTTCTTATTAATTATTCTCACTCTCCTCAATGGGAGTAGGGCAAAGAGACCTCCAGAGGGTATGGTGTGATTGGTACGGAAAAACTAAAGCATGATTGACTATGGTGAGAAAATACGAAATGCAAAGAATGTGATTACATCTGCCCAGTCACAAAATGCTATGTGCTCTGCAGCCTGTCGGCTTCTCAGTAAGCTGTTTTATACAATCAAAATGAGAAATAAAATCTTGGGTTTGTGTGTTTTCATTAGAATATGGTGTCTTGTCAGTGCATGCCTATCTGAATGTTCTTTTCTTAAATGCATTTTTCATAATTGAGATTTCTCATACCTTATACTTTCATCTTGCATTTTACCCATTTACCTTGTTGTTAACTGCACTAATGAACATTGCATCTGCTTGGGGAGTAGGGAGAAGTAGAGCACTTCAGGAATCTATTTTCAAGCATTTGTATCAACTGAACTTAGAAAGGAAAATTTATTTTTGAAATATAAGATATTGGAATGAACAAGTAATGCCACAGACCTTTGTAATAAAAGCATATAATTAAATTATAACAGTATATTTTGTTTTACAGAAGCAATGTCTCAAATCTGAAAGCAAGAGTGACCAATATCTATAAATGAACTCAAAATTTTAAGTAAACAACCATGTCATAGGGAGCAATACCAAAAAGTGAGACAAAAACCATAAATTGTGCCAAAAGCTTTCAGGGGTAAAAAGATGGTTTTGCCCAGTGAGATTTGATTTATGCAAATCAGCAGATGGCTTTGCAGGAATTTGATTAGTTGTATTTCCTAAGTGGATGAGTTTGCTTTTTAAAATATCCTGGCAGCAACGGATTTGTCAATATTCTGCATTATGTTTTAAGAATGGCCTTTCAATTACTTTAATTGTGGTTTGTTTGATTTCTCTCTCTCTCCGTCTCACACTCTATTTCTCTAGATTTTGGGACTTCTCCAAGCCTAACCCTTTGCTGGAAACTGTTGAGCATCATACAGAATTTACATGTGGACTAGATTTGAGCCTTCATAACCGTGGTCAGGTAAGAGATGTGATGAATTTACTTTGCCTATTACCGGATCCTGAAGAGGAGCCACAGGACTGCAGAAACCCTCTGGGGGTGAGCTGGCTGAGTGAACCACATTTTAGGCCCACATTTATTTATAAAATATTTGGGTTGGGCAGAAGAGGAGGACAGAACAGACAGAATTACAGAATCAGACTGTTGAAAGCTGTGGTGAACACAGGGAAAGTGAGGTAGTTGTGTTTTGGAAGGAATTAAAATAGAGAAGAGTCTAAAATGTCAGAGATGCAGAGCTTTGCTTCATCTGCTTAAGAAGGTGCATAAAGCAGCATTGCCAGTGTCACACTTGGTTCTTAGACCTGGTTGTCATAATAACAGGAGTAGAAGAAAGCACTTAGTATCTAATTAGAATTATAAAAGTTCCAGCTGCTAATGGGTGGAATCCATTTTAGCAGGTCAGACACTGATTTGTGTACTGATTTGGGTGGGATTCTCTTCTATCTGTTTGGACCCAGTTATCTTTGCTTCTGCGTTATTGTTTTTGAAACAAAGAATTTCTGTTTCTGCTTTTTTTCAGAAAAAAATAGGCAGGAAGAAGCTAAAAACAAAGTTAATTATTTGCTTTAAAAACAGCAGGCCTGTATTTTTCATACAGGAAGTTCTTTCTCTGTATTACCTTCAGCTCATCCAGTATTTAATGTGTCATAGGTATCATTCTCATCTACGTTCTGCCTACTTCATAGTGATGTTAATTCTTTATTGTAAATAAAAATGCCGTGCAATGTTTACTATTCTAACTAAGCAAAGATAATAAAACCATGTTAATTTCCACTATTGATCAAAAGACATAGGAGGGAGGTGTCAGTTTGGCAAAGTACTTAGCTCGACACGTTTGGAGATATTCTTGGCATGGCAGCAGCGGGCAGAGTCCCTGAGCTGCCCACTCGCTCCTTCCACTGATTCTGCTGCCTACAGTGTGCTGCAGAGTCTGTTCGTGAGGCTGTGCTGAGAATCACGTAAGGGAACTTGTAAGGCTGAAAAACTTACAGTTATTTTTCATTGGGGCAGGGCAAGAATAGTGTGAAGACCTAGTCACTGGGGGATTGGAATCTCAGCCCAAGTGAGTGCACAGTTGAGTTTCTGGCTGAGCAGGAGGGGAAGGAGCTGCAGGAATAGTGTAGGGGTTTAGAACATACAGTGCTACCTCACAGTATGCTTGAGCCTGGTTAAGCTTTCCATGCAGTTGGTGTGAGCTTTGCCATGGATCTGAAGAAGGCAAAAAGGATTTCTTTTTTTTTTTTTCTCCTTTGTTATTGAGGAGCTGATTACACTTTAGTTCTAAGCCTGTTGAAAAAGAGCACTGTGTGTGTGACAGGGTGGGTCCCAGCGAATGTTGTTTCTGACTGGCTAGGTAAGACTTCTTTTTGTGTGATAGATCTGACAGACTGAGAGTTGCTGCTAAATGGATGTTGTCTTCCTTTGTAACCATAGCTATGGAATGGCTTTCTGGAACAAAGCTGAATAAATATACTCATTGATGATTGGTACTGAATGCAAAGTAAACAGCTGAATATGCAAATATATGTTAGAAAAAAAAATAAAGAAAAGAAAATGATAGTGTATATACCTGCCAGCATTAGGGCATTCATGAATCCAGGGATCTTTTTTTACCTTCCACACACACAAAAAAATCTACAAATTCTGTGCTGGATTTAATTTGTGGGTACTGCTCTCTAAATCTAAGGTACATATCCAAAATAGCTCATGCAGGAGTGACTCCCTGGCAGAAGTTTGGCATCTGCAACAACTGTAATATTCCTCTGGGTTTTCTATTGAGCTGATTTAATATATTGCAACGCTTGGATATCACAGCAGTGAAAACTGTAAAGTACCTCAAGGGAGGCAGTGAGGAGGATGGGACTGGCCTCTTTTCAGTAGTGGCCACTGACAGAACTAGAGGAAATGGCCACAAACTGAAGCATCAAAAGTTCCACAGG
>JAWLRI010000367.1:1794922-1805807 GCA_034781795.1 Crypturellus tataupa | reverse complement strand
GCGGCGGGGGGCGGGGGGGGCGGGCGGGCGGGGCTGTCCGCAGCGGGGGGGCCCCGCTGCGCTGCGCCCGGCGCTGCGGCTTCAGCCGCGGGTTCCCTGCGGTGTCTGCGCAAAAGGGGGCTGCAAGTTAATACTGGGTGGGGGGTTAGCGGGAGAGAGAAAGACTTTCGATAGCAAAGCAAACAAAAAGTGTCGGCCAGGAGGTAAGTGTGTCCTGTCCTTCCTTTGGACAGGCAGACAAATCACAGGGACTATGGAAATCGCATTGAAGCCTTTTTTTTTTTTTTTTTTTTTCCCCTGTAAATACTGTCCCAGTCTTTCTGTTTCACAAGCAAAAACTATGCCCATTTCTATTTTTGGCTCTCCTGGCAGGAGCTGGAGACCTGACTGGAGATGCTATGGGCTACGTGACGGGCGTGCTGGCTGTACTGATACATGCAGCCTACCTGGTGCTCATTCAGAAAACCAGCGTGGAGAGTGAGTACGGACCCCTGACTGCTCAGTACGCCATCGCCGTTTCAGCCACCCCTTTCCTCATCATCTTCTCCTTTGCCAGCATGGACTCCATCAACGTGTGGTCCTTTCCAGGCTGGAAGGACCCAGCCATGGTGTGCATCTTTATTGCTTGTGTCCTCATTAGCTGTGCCATGAACTTTACCACCCTTCACTGTACTTACATTAACTCAGCTGTGACCACCAGCTTCGTAGGGGTGGTGAAGAGCATCGCCACCATCACAGTGGGCATGGTGGCCTTCAATGATGTGGAGCCCACAAAGTTATTTATAGCCGGTGTTGTGGTCAACACCCTGGGTTCAGTCATCTACTGCGTGGCCAAATATGTCGAGACCAGGCAGAAGAGCAGCTACGAGGACCTGGAGAAGGAAGCCAGGGAAGAGGAGAAAAAGGGCCAGGCTGGGGAGCAAGTGATGTTTGCAATGGAGGCGATTTCCAGGGCGGAGGGGGCTGAGGAAGCAGCAGCGGAGGCCTCGGCGAGCAAGGACGGTCAGAGCCACGAGGAGGAGGAGCGGAGCCCTGTGAAGTGCACGGAGGCGCCGGCAGCTGCCCGCGGAGGAGCCGCTGGCGCAGAAGGGGCGAGTGGGAGCTCGCTGAAGGATGCCTATCTCGGAGTGTGGAGGTTGGTGCGGGGGGCCAAGTACGTAAAGAAGGATTATTTGATAGAAAATGAAGAGCTGCCGAGCCCTTAGCCAGCAGGTGTAAAGAGCCTGTGGAATGCATTGCTTGAGGGCAAACGGCTGCTTCTCCGCATGGGAGAAGGCAGAGCAAACATTTATCACATCCAGTGTGACAGGTCCAAATCATTTAGGATAATTTTACCTCATCATCCAAAAATCCAGAGTTTACTCATGCTTCGGGATTGCGGCAACCCGCTTTCAGTAGGACAGTTTAGAGCTGCCGCGGCTGAGGGTGCCGCATCCTCCGCTGTGGACGCAGAGCCGGCTGGTGATGGGGCTGCCCGAGAGCCTGCACCGCGGCCGTGCCTGTTCCCGTCACGCTCGGTGGCCATGGCCGTGGCCAGGACGCGGCGGTGCCTGCGGCTTTGCCTCATCTGGAGACTGGTGGGTTTGACCTCGGAGGCGCTGTGGATGTGTTTCTGTGTCTGTCTCCATGCTCTTATAGGTGTTCATATCCCTGCAGTATATAAACCCCTACGGATTGTACTTTTCTGTGCTCCTCTGTATCAGTATAATTGTAACAGGGCTAGAAGCTGTGCCACTTTAATCATATTGGTGTAAAATCACCCTCTTAACTGAAGACTCAGAATTTCCACAAGTCATGTGGCCCACCTGAGCCTTAGACCCAGTTTAGGTTCAAGTGTTTTTTGTCTTCAGCAGAACTACTTGTGTCTCATGGTGGTGTACCTGGGAGCACAATCACATCTGAACGACTCAGAAGCTTTGGTCAACAAAGCAAAAATGCTTTTCCATGAGCTTTAAGTACACATAACATTGAGACTATTAGCTTGACCCAAATAAAAGAGTTTGGAAATGCTGGAATTAATTGATTTGGTTTGGGGGGAGATTATTAAAAAAAAATATAAGAAGAGAGTGCATAGTGCTATCCCCCTTTTCTACCCCAAAGCCAGCCAAGTCAGAGTCTGGATATGACCATGACCCTAAGACTCCCTCTCCGTCTCTCCTTTACCTTTGCTGGGTCCTGAGGGGTAAAAAACTGCCTCAGCCTTGCATGTTGCAGCGCTTCTGCGGGAAGCGGGAAGCACTTGGGTTTCCTCTAATTAATATGCTGATATTTTGTGTGAAACACATGCAGCAGGAAAGATGGAGAGAGCAAATGTTTGAGTGCTCCGTAGCTTGGGAATAGGAGCTGGGAGGTGGGAGTCCTGGTGTCCTGGGCTTTGACTGAGTCTCCCTCATCGCAAGAGTCCCCGATCAGTGTGCATCCCGACCACAGACCAAAACAGATTGTTACCTTTTCCTGAAGAACCTGTGTTTCAGTTGATCTAGGTTGTTCTTGTTGTTATTGTTACTATTTATTAAGCAACTGAACTGAAAATCAATTACTCCCGCAGCCCTAATTAAGCAGTGCCTACCCTGATGCCTTTTAAATCTAGCAGGCGGCATTAGCCTCCCAGTGCATTCATCACTGCAATCAGCAGGACTGTGCACAGAAACAAGCAACTCACCCAGCAGGGATTATTTGCAAACACTGATGTCTAGGCAAGTTTTAGGTTGTCATCAGATTAAATGCAGACAGGAACAGGGTGCAGTAGTGTTTTTTTTTAAATGCTGAGTCCAGAAGTTGGATGACCTGATATCACACATGGATTTTCCAAAAGATGGTTAGAGAGACATTCTGACCAAATACCTGTAGCTGCTGAACTGCAGTGCCCTGGCATGGAGACCTGTACATCACACTTAATGTATAGCTTGTGCTGAAGCCCTGGGAACTACTAGCCATGTGCTAAAACACAATGTTTACCTTCCGTTCAAGTCCCATGGGGCATTTTTCAGTAATGTACTATTTGTTACCTGTAGGCTAATGCAACAGAATTTTTGTGGCTCGTTCGTGAAATGCATCTTAGAGTCAGGAAGTCTGAGTCTATGACCGATGGTTGCTGCTTTGCTGAGCTCGTTACACTATTGAACTGCACTGCAGTCTGTACAGGTGGCTGGAGAAAAACCTGCTCTCCTGGTCCATCTCACGCTGTGCTCAGTGACTCGTTTCTACCAGGAACACAGAGTTTTTCAACGCCAGAAAGATAGTCTTGCAGATCTTGCAGAAAAACTGCCTGTTTGGCATATGCTCTGGGAAGATCCCCTCCCGGACTCCCATCACAGGACTTTTCCCTTTGAGGGGTGTCTAATGTTTTGCTGCTTGTGGTTGAAGTACCAGTAGAAAAATATGGAAATTCTAACAGGGTTGAGTGCCACAAAAGCTGCTGTTTCAGTGTTGTACATTTGCATGTATAGTAAAAATGTGATCACGTTGTATTCTGTTTATACCTGTAAATTCCCTGAATTAGAAAAGGGATTTTGGCAAATGCAATCTACTTTTTCAGTAAAAAAGGCTGACTCACAGTAAAATAAAAATACTGCCTGGTGCTGAGGTATTTTAATAGCATCAGCAGAAGACTGCAGAATGAAATGTGGGAATAAAACGCACTGCTTTCCAAAAGCCTTTTGGTCTTCTTATTGTTGCTTCTCCAGGGTGCTCATTTTTGTCTCACTTACAGTTATTCTTGTGCCTTTTTAACGTCCAAGTCTCTTCAGCATGTGACAGCACCCCATAAATACTATCATTAACAGAGGGACTGAGGTTAGCCAAAGGGACGCAAGAAATCTGAAGTGGCCACGTTGTGTGTGGAGTTCAAGCAGCTGTTGTTCTCAGCAGTGATTTCTTTGGCTACGTATTTAAGGCAATTTTGTGTCACTACTGTAACTGCTGTAAATTTAAAATAAAAAAATTAAACAAGATAACGCCCACTGTTAACAGCAAGATGAAAAAATTTTTACACTGTTAAAGAACCTAGTATTTTTTTATTTTAAAAGTGTTATCTTTTACTTTTTCCTTTAGACCAAAAGTGTGTAATGGGCTCAAAGTGAGCAATGCCGCATGCTGGGGCTGGTGATCGTTACCGAGATCTTCTTGCAAGGCGGCTTGCACAAAAGAAAAATGTCTTTGTTCCATAGTAATGAGAGGATATGGTGCACGATGAGGATATTGTGCACGATGAGCGCTTTGGGAATAAATACAAGTTTCAGCGTCGCCGCCTCATGGAGTAGCACCGGCTCTGGCACTCCTGAGGCAGTGTACGTGTGCACACAGGCACAGGCCCAAGAGGAGGAAAGCCAGATGGGTATTAGCTTTCCTAAAATAAAATCTTATCTGCAACATATTTATTTTCTAAACTAAAGAGAAATCAGAGGTACAGAAGCAGCGATAGCTAAAATTTCTAAGAATAAGTAAAACATTTACAAGCATTACCGACAAACTGATCCTGAATTTACCATTACTGTTAGAAAGAAAACAAACAACAACCTGAAAATAAACAGGCGAGAGTGAAAGAAATTCCCCAGTTTGTTAAACTACACTCTGCAGTCCTGTATATGATCAAGAACTGTTTACTGCCGGCGCTCGATAGCCTCCACTAACTCGATTTTATCTGTTCACTGCAGGGAAAGGTTTCAGTACGCAGAAAGGTGCCGGAGCCTCAGTTCCCATCTCTGAACCAACAGCTGGGCACTTTCCTGCCTGGAGCGGTAGGGGTTTCACGCCGGGGCTCCTGCCCCTCGCCCTCCTGCCCCCGTCCCCTGTAACCTGCTGATCCGCTGCCGCGAGGCCCCTCGCCTGCTCGTTAGCGCGGGGCGTCACACGCGGCGGGCGGCTCCGCTGGGGCCTCGCTCGGGGGCTGCGGCGCCTGGGGACGCCCCGCGGGACCCTGTCCCTGCCCGCACGGCCTCCTCCTCGCCCTGGCTTGTCGTCCTGAGCACAAATGTCGTTCACAGCAATAGCTCAGCTGATCCAGCAGTGAGCACCGCAGGACCTGCTACAGAGGCCTCTGCCACGTAATTTCCTTCTTTTTTACCTTAAATGAGGGGTGGGGGAGTGGACTTGCAGGATTTGGTGAGTCCAGATTGCTGCTTTCTCCCTCCCTGCATGTGCCCGGCCATGGGGATGGCCGTGGCCGCTTGCCAGCAGCCTGCAGGGGCCGCGTGGTCTCTCGTGGGGCTGCGCTCGGCGCAGGAGGGAGGTCCTGAACCCGCTGGCCTCCACGCTGGGCCTTGCCCCTCGTGGGTGCCGCTGTAGGTACTCGTCACACACGCGAGGCCAGCGGGACGTTTCTCCTTCCCGCGTCTGAAGCATGACCAGGACTGATTTTCACCTGACGAGGAGTCAGGTGAATAACGAGCTGGAGCTGGTCAGCATAGTAAACCAGTCAGGTTTACAGTCAGCTGAAAGTATTGACTACCATCAATAAATAAAACTGCTGCTGGGTACGCTGAGTATCACCAACAGCTGGGGTCTGGAATTGGCCTAATTCTCTATGTGGATTTTCAGTCTTAGCATCTCTGCTAATCTGTCATTGCGGTCTGCGCAGTTCCAAACAATATATTCTCGGTTAAAAGATAAAATATGGATCTTTGCTCTGATGACTGCAGCACCAGCGCGGCGGGGAGCCGAGGGCAAGCTGCTCGTGTGTCACGGCGCCTCCGGGGATGAGCGAGCAGCCAGGGCAGCGGATGGGGTCCAGCAACATATGCTATGACATGCCCGCGAAAATCAGCTCCACTCTCCCCATGCCAATTTTACAGGGAGAAAAAAAAAAAAAAAAAAAAACAGTTCCTCAAGTGCGGTGCCTGATTTGCACTGGGACGGGCTGTTTGCTGCTGCTGCTGCGTGTTGAGCACTAGAAAGCTGGTGCACACACAGCACAGAGTGCACAGGCAGATGGTTCTGCCTCTGGGGGCTGCAACCTTTTGTAAAACAAAAGAGTCTGGGATCCATTTGCCCAGCGTCATCGTGGCAGCAGGGAGAAGCTGCATAACTTAGAAACACTGGGGTATAGGTCTGCATGAAAATACTTTCTCAAAAAAAAAAAAAAAAAAAAAAAAGGGCATTATTTCTAAACTTCACATTTCAATGACTCCTAAAGGCAGGGTTTTCAAAACTGTTTATCTGTCTTGTTCGATTAATAATACCTGAACATCAACAGTATGGTCTGGACTACCCTGGTTATGTTCCAGGTTGCCTTACGTGCCTCCTGGATGCCCAACTCTTTTGAATCAATTAAATGTTGCAGAGACAAGGGCTAATGTTGATGAATATGACTCCATGACATGGCACAAACCCTGATGTTTCTTTCTCCGTTTGCGGAATCTACTTGGCAGTGACAAAGCACACTTGCACTGTTATAAATGTCCTTTATGGACTCAGCTGCTCTGGATGTTTGAAGCTGTCACTCCAGAGTGATACTAGGCAATACCCAACCGCGAAAGGGCTGTTGTGGCTGGACATTGCACAGGTAGCACATGAAATTTGATCCCTTTCAGGTTATCATGTTCTGCTGTAACACATGGAAGATGAGAATGACAGTCAATATGGGCTTTTCTATGGAGGATTTTGCAGGAGGATCACTGGTGATTTGTTGTCCAGGCTTTTAGGCTTTCATCATTGTTATCTACTTCAGTGCCTCAAGACTGTTGTCTGGTCTGGAGTGAGCCTGAGTGTAGGCTTGACACCATCCTTGTTTTTCCCGACTTCCGGCAATCCTCCCCTTTGCCAGCTCCTGCGTGAGGCTGGTCAGACAGGGCTCCTGTGCCTGCGTGTGTCCTGGGATGGCACCGCAGGGAAACCAGAGCTGCAGACAGCAGATGAAAAGAATCAGATCCCTTGCTCCTGGGCAAAGACAAGGACAGGCTGTTCTCTGGTGGAGCTTAATTGTTGATTTATACTCACCACAACAGTGACAGTGATAAAGTCCTTTAGAAGTAAGGAGTACATCCTCAGAAATGTGATATTTAAAGCATGGGTTGAGACTGGAAATGATTTGTCATAGGTCTCCTGTTGGTGTGTTCCATAAACCCAGGCTTTGCAAGTGGCTGGTAAGCAAACTATAAAGGCTTTAGGCTGCTGCTGAATGCACATTCCTATATGGCACTATACAGCAAAATCTGTAGTACCCTCCCACCACTCACCATTGACATCGTCCTTCACCATCCTTTCCTGTGTAGCAAAATACTTTTGTATTTATTTAAAGTATATATTTAATCTGAGTCGTGAACTAGCCCTTATTTAGGAAGACATGAACCGAAACGCAAGCACGTTGCTCCATTAGGAGTGTAGTGCTGGCTTGTGTTCTACTGCTGTGACCTGAGAGTGTTCAAAGGCAGTTTGTGATGGCTTCTTTAGCCTCCTCAAGCAAAAGCTTGCACTCGGGAAGCCAAAGCTCCCGAGACCTTAGCCTGGCTTTCCAGAAAAACAGTCCACAAAATAAACCCTTCATCTGCCCACACTGCTGCGGCAGCACAAGCCATGGTGGGCACACCTGCAGCCAGAAAGGAGTCTGGGCAGCAGGGCCTGGCATAAGCAGTGGCACCGCATGGATGGGAATGGCACCAATCTTACCTTTGCAACCCAGGCAGGCTATCTCTGGAGCAGAAATGCTTCCTTCATTTTATATATATAAATATATATACATATTTCTTTTCAGCCACAGCACACTATATTTCTGAAAGGAATAAATGCAAAACCATTAATAATTTTTTAGAAGAAAGGATTTATTTAAGAAGCTAATTCCTGCGGGCAATACGGCACTGGCTGAGCTTGCAAAATAATTCAATGTACAGTATAGATTAGGTTTGTGGCTGCTTTATGTTCATTGCCTCTGAAGTGACTGGGAAAACTAAGATGTACAGGTAAGAACTGCAATAAAGAATGAGCTCTGCAAAGCAGCTTTGCTACTGCTGGTCTTAAAACCTATTTGAGAACTTTAGAGATTTAGCATCATCCTTGAGCTGACTTGACAAACAAATCTGGCATCTTTACTGCTCAGCCTTTGAATATACAATGCAATAAATTCAATCTCCTGTGAGATAAGGAGTAACCAGCTGATTCCAAGGGCACAGGCTGACACGCTCTCCTATCAGGGCACTCTGCTGCGATGGGATATCTAATTTAGGTAAGTGCATTCCCAGCAGTAGGGCGCACAAAGTCTGACTGTGGGTGACTGCCTGTGGAGACAGACAAGAGCAATGTTGCAGATTCTCACAGAAAACCACTCTTATTTTAAATGAAATGCTAAACTTGAGTAAAATGCAGATTTGAGCAGAAGGATGTGTTACAGTGCACAGGTTTGGGCACGCAGCTTCTGGCACAGAGTGCAGACAGAGCTGCTCATGAGACCTGTGAATATCTGTGCATGGGGTATGCAGCTATACCTACAGCTTCTGCTTTTTTTCTCCCACCATTGAGTGGGCAACATTCTATAGTGTCACCCTTCAATGAAAAGTTCCTTGTGAATGTCCGGATAGAGGGAAACATATGAAAAGCAAGGTTTTGTTTTTAGTCTTTGCCTTGCTCTTCTATGGTTCAAGGCACCTCCTGAGCTCGGGTCCTTGTAGGATATCAAGCAGAGACCTAAGAGAGGAGTCACTGCTTTCCAGGATTGGTGTATATGTTTAAATAAAGCACATTACACCCAGAACATAGCCAGATTCTTCTTTGCTGGTCTGTTTTCAGCTGCAGACAGAGCTGCCCTCCCTCCAAAATTGTGCTGTTACTTGCTTTTACAAAAGGCTGCACAAATATTTGGGGGTTTCATCCATTGATTTCTACTACAGATTGATTCTGTAGATGTGATGAAATTGATATGCTTCAATAAAAGTAAAGAGCCTCTTCCATTATGCTGCATTGGCATGGCCCCGTAATGCCAACAAAACTGATCAGAAGGAAGTTGGTTTGGAATAGAAAGGTGCCCCCTGAGCTGCACTGGGCTCTGCCAGTTGGGAAGCGACGCAGCTAAAGCTGCCAAGGGCTGCTCTCCTGCGGCAGCACAGACAAACATGAAGCAGCTCCTGTGAAGGACGGTTATTTGGGGTAGCTGTCACAAGGGCTACAGAGATTTGCTCAGGAATATTGTCTTGTTACGACTTCTCATATTGCTGTGTGATTTCCTGTGGGAACCATTAAATGCATCCATTTAGGGATGTTGAATGGAGATCTTTTTACTGCTGGTGTTTCTCCAAGTGCCAACAGTTTGCTGTTACTCTGTTATTAGGTATGGTTTCGCTGTACTATCTGTCCGAAACCACAAACTCTCTTTGAGTAGATTTCTGTCCCCAGAGTTAGGATGCAGCCACACAAGCTGCGGATCCCTCCTTCGGCACAACTCAGGAGCAGGAACCTCTGGGGCAGGGAACAGTGAGAGAGTGAACTCAGACCCAGCTGAACCTTCCTCTGGCAAGGGCAGCTCCACATGAGGCCATAACTGCCTGGGTGCCCCCCCTGTGGCCCCATCTCAGCCACGGGCATTTTTGCACTGGGTGCTGAATGGTGCTGAATGGGTGATGGGGAGGAAAACACTGTGATGTCTAAACATGTTTTAAATTTATCATTAAAAAAAAATGCAAATTAAAATTTAAATTAAATATTTCTTAAAATAAGCAATTGCTTTCCAGGCAAATTAGCTTCGCTGTTTACAGTGCTGCTGTGCCTGCACATCCGCACCGGGTCCCTGCCTGCCTTGCTGGAAGATGTTCATCCTGCTGCACCTGGACACAGGCAGGCACTGGGAGAAGCCGCACGATTGCACCTGACCCCGAGCTGCAGCCAGCCCTGAACTGCTCAGTTTCCCATATTATCTGACATTCATTTAAGCGCTACGTCTGCTATCACCCCTGTATGATGATCAACCACAAATCAAACAAGCAAGGGTAAAAACATGCAGAAAGGGACAGCCCTGCATGAGCAGGAAGAACGTGATCACATATCTGTAATTCTAGAAATGTTTGTAATTATGGAAATTACAGAACTGTACAACTCCACCCAGACCTTAGATGATCTTACGTGCACTATTCAGTGTTTTTAGTCCTCCGCCGTTTCACACCACGGGCAACACATTTTTTTGGCAGATGGTGGCAGCATGTAGCTGCACTGCGATATCTGAAACAGCAGAGGAGGGAAAACACTGAACAGTGCCACCCACTGACTTATTTTAAGGACTTCTTTGTCTGATCCCTGCTTAAAAGGGGGTACGGAAATGATCCTTGATTTGTTTAATCCTGATTTGGTGTTTTGGAACCTTAAATGTGAAAAACAGGACATGCAAAAGACTGGATTGTGCCCATGTTATGTGGCTAGTCAGTCCCCTCCAAAGCAGACTGAGTTTGTCCATAGTTGGACTTGTGTCTTTTCTGAGTCTCATAGCCCTGAGATATAATTATCATTTTCTCTGTGGCCTTTTCCAGGTCCAATTAGCTGATATAACATGAGGACTGCGCTGCAGCTCTGGATTCAAAACAAACAAATGGAAAGGCTCTCTACACAGTAGGCAGTAGACAAGTGGAACTTGCTGCCAAAGTATATAGTGGAAGCTGTTTTCCTTATACATAAGCAAACCTTGCCGCTGAATGTAAATAAATATTAAAAATCACGTCTGGATTAGGAAGTCTTGTGAGATGGAAGTCTTATAAATCTGGGAAAGTGTTCAGAGGAAGTACCATATACATCGTCCTGTTCTTATTCTTCCTAGGCTACCTGTTTATGGACACTGCCAAAGAGAAGATGCCAGGGAAGATGGATCTTTAAATTTCCTAACAGTGAGGGTGACCGAGCACTGGAACAGGCTGCCCAGAGAGGTTGTGGAGTCTCCTTCCCTGGAGATCTTCAAGACCCGTTTGGATGCTGC
>JAWLRI010000367.1:1764707-1777968 GCA_034781795.1 Crypturellus tataupa | reverse complement strand
TGTCACCCTCACTGTCAAGAAGTTCTTCCTCAAGTTCCTGTGGAACTTTTTATGCTTCAGTTTGTGGCCATTTCCTCCAGTTCTGTCAGTGACCACCACTGCAAAGAGGCCAGCCCCATCCTCCTCACTGCCTCCCTTGAATCTCCATATCTTGTGCTTTGATCAAACAAAATGTTAGCTGGGAAGGCAATACCTCTTCAAGTGTAAGACAGGAAACAAAAGCTACGTGATTTTAATTGTAGCTAACTGAAAAGGTTTTTAAAAAGGAGGAGATTAAGGAAAACCCATTATAATGACCCCAAAATTGAAAGATGTGCGCTATGATTTTTCAAGATTTCATATTTTGAACAGCAATGACTTGATTATAATACATATCACAGAATCATTATGATTCTAGGGTTAGAAAAGACCTTCAAGATCATCGAGTCCAATCATAAGCCCCTTAACACCAACCCTGCTAAACCATGTCCTTAAGTAAGTGCCTCATCTACACGTTTCCTGAACACTGCCAGGAATGGTGACTCCACCACTTCCCTGGGCAGCCTGTTCCAATGCTTCACCACTCTTTTCATACAGAAATTCTTCCTAATGTCTAACCTGAACCTCCTTTTGTCCAACTTGAGGCCATCTCCTCTTGTCCTATCGGTAGTTATTCTGGAGAAGAGATCAACCCCCAGCTTTTCAGGTAGTTGTAGAGAGTGATAAGGTCTCCCCTGAGTGTCCTCCCCAGCTCCCTCATTCACTCCTTGTAAGATCTGTGCTCCAGCCCCTTCCATTAGGAAATGTTGGAAATGGCTTTGAATGGCCTGAGTGAGGCCAGTCTATAATCAGAGTATTTATGTCACATTCACATCTGCTTGGGAGACCCTCTCCAAGCTCCTAAACCGTCTGATGCACATATGTATTGATGTAAGCATTTAGCTATAACATGGATACAACATCTGTATCTTTATAAAAAGAAAAATGCGAACATTTTCCATCAGATAAGGAGTTGCCAGCAATGAAACATTTGACTGTCATTTCTGGTTTAAAAGTTTATGATTATAAGTAAAGTATTTCAGAAAATGAATAGCCACAGAAAATGCCAAGACTATGCATCAAAAGCACCACCTGAGAGAAAAGATATTGGTAAAGATAGCACAGAAAGTTCTTTTTCTTCTTCTCTTCAAAAACAAAATATTACTGTGATTTTTTTGTGCTCAAAAAAACGAAAAAAGTCCATTAAGTGCATGAAGTAGAAAAGTGACAAATATGTTCTGAGAGCAAAAATGTCACTTGCCTTAGTATTTTCTAGAATATCCCATACTTTTACTATTTTAAATAAGTATCACAGGACTTGTGGAAACCAGGAACTTGTACTGACTGCCCTAGTGAGAAAGATAAGGACAGGAGGTAAGAAAAGAGAGAACACGGTTAAATATTCTGGGTTGCTCATGGCAGGTGTGATGCCATGTCACGAGTGATATGTCAAAAATAATGGTGCTATCTCTAGCATAGAATTTCTGGGAGCTCTGCTGCCATTCAGAAGGCCTGGACAGGCTGGAGAGATGGGCAGAGAAGAACCTCTTGAAGTTCAACCAAGGCAGATGTAGGGTCCTGCACCTAGGGAGGAACAACTCCATGCACCAGTACAGGCTGGGGGCTGACCTGCTGGAGAGCAGCTCTGCAGAGAAGGACCTGGGCATTCTTTTGGACAACAAGTTGACCATGAGCCAGCAAGGTGCCCTTGGGGCTAAAGATATGGCAGGGTGCATCAGGAGAAGCATTGCCAGTAGGCAAGGGGGTGGTGATCCCCCCCCTCTCCTCAGCCCTGGTGAGGCCACACTTGGAGCACTGGGTGCAGTTCTGGGCTCCCCAGAACAAGAGGGATGTGGAGCTACTCAAGAGAGTCCAATGTAGAGCTACAAAGATGACTGAGAGATTTGAACATCTCTCATATAAAGAGAGGATAAGAAAGCTGGGCCTGTTCAGTCTACAGAAGACTGTCAGGGTCTTTGGTGTGAGATATCTTACAAATATCTTAAGGGAAGGTGCAAAGAGAGCAGGGCTAGACTATTTTCAATACTGACTAGTGATAGGGTGAGAGGCAATGGGCACAAACTGAAACACAAGAAGTTCCATTTTAATTTGAAGAAAAACTTTGATTGTGAAGGTCACAGAGAACTTAATGAGGCTGCCCAGAGAGAATGTGGAGTTTTGGAATTATCTCTGGAGATAATTCAAAACAAATCTGAACACAATCTTGTAAAATGTGCTCTAGGGAACTCTGTGCAGAGAAGTTGGACTAGATGATCCCTAAAGGTCTCTTCCAACCTTAATCATTCTGTGAGTTCTCCATCTGATTTGAGTTAGTCATGCTAGCCTGTCTTTAAAGTTGATGGAGACAGGCACTCATAAGGCATGAGTTATCTCACTGTGAAATGCCATATTGCTAATATCTAAGTTTGAGTGGGACACATTCCAGCTAGTGAGCTTTCAGAGGGGAGCTTTAATCATTGAATGTCTCTATGCTATCCTTCCCCTCAGTTTCAAATGCAAGTAATGCTTGCTTCCTTTACTCCTATGGCACTTGATAAGTTGCTGACCATGTACCTGGGTAGTACAGAAGGCACCCCAGCAAGGAATCTGAACAGAGTAATAAATGATAAATTCATTAAGTAAAAGAATGTTTATTCAACAAAATGAAAATGGGATCGTTACTTTCTGCAAAAGTCAGCTTTAACCATTACAAGTAGCAGGAGTGAGACCTAGAAAGGACTACATAACGTCAAGATAGGTTAAACAACAGACATTCCTGTGAAATGTTCCATGACTGTAAGAAGCTTTGGGGCAGAAGATACTCTATGTTCTCTCCTGTTCCAAACCTGATTTATTGCTTTATTACATGACCAAAGACATTTTTTTTTCTTTCTCTAAAAATAACTTTTCCAACACAAGTACTTTGTTTTGGTAAGAATTACACCATGTAAATTCTAAAATTTTCCTGTAAAATATATACATATATTTTTAAAGTAATTTCTTAACCAGTATTTTTTACCTGGGAAGCTTTTGAGGGGAGTTGAGATCATTTAAATGATGGCCAAAAATTGTTATAAATACTGTATCTTGAAGAAGTTGTTTAACTGACACCTGAGAGAATGCTGTAAGATAACATCATGACAGTGTGTGTAGGATAGGAGGGCATAAGGGTGGGTGGAGAGCAGGGTGAAGAAGCTGTATTGCAAACTCTTGACTATTCCTATCAGTGTAACACTTTTAACATTTTCAGTAAATTAAGATGCATTTCCTCAACTGAGTCCATCATTCTGACTGCAACAAGAATTTGCATGTCATAACATTTTAGAAAACTACTGTTCAGTCTTCCATTTTTACATGCAGTTCCCATTGTTCCTTGAATCGCAGAAGGCACATTTCTTGGTCCTCGGATATTTCATCAGATACCTGTTTCTTATACAGTCTGGACAAAATTCCCTCTTTGTCAGGAGCATCATGCTGAAATACAGCTTCACATGCCTCATTTTCAATACTAGACAAAGTAGGAATGTATAGTCTTCCAGTGTGAGGATCCCAGTCTACTACTATGGTCTGTTCATTCTCCTTCTCTGGGCCTTCTGATGTGGATGGATGCTGGAGGCTCTGTGCTATTGTTTCCAGAGGACAGGATGTCTTCCCAGATTTTTCAGTATCCAAGTCCACCAAATTGATACATGCCTCATCCAGCAGTTTATTGGCTGCAGGAACCATCTTCAAATCCAGTTCCTCTAGTTTTTGTCCCAAACAAGGATCTGCTGTCACCACCTCCAGCTGAGGGCAGTATGGCTGCCTTGCCTTACTATCACCCAAGGCCTGCGCCAGGTGTGCCTCACCCAGCAGCTCCCTATGGGTACAAGACTTCTCTTTCAAACAGAGTTCCATCAGTTTCTGACAAGGATGGAAGTCTTCAGCCCTTACATCAAGTTCATACTCGATATTTCCTTCGTTTTTTTGGCCCATAGTACTCTTAGCTCCAGCTTGGCCATAAAGTGACCAGTTCCTAGTTTGGTCCCCTTTTGAGAAAATATCCACTTCCTGTGAAATACTGAGCAACTGTTTTGTTCCCAGCACTTCTTTTGGAGACAAATCGTTCCCTTCGGTGTCATTGTAAATGGTATAATAATGGGGACTTTTCCTTTCTGACAGATGAATGGATTCCTGAGATGTCTTGTACTCATCCACATTAATAGTGATAAGGTTGATCACTATTTTTTCACAAGGTATAAAAACGCTTTCTTTGTATTTATCAGTATAGTGCCACACCTGGAAAGCAAAAATATTTTGATTTGACCAAAACATAATAAAAATATCATCTTGCTGCTTCTATACTGTTACCTGTTGTTTTTTTTTAACTATAAGGCTGGGTCATATCTTTTTAAGTCAGTATTTCAATTTAGGGGAAAAGAAAGTTCCACATATATACCTCCAGAAGTGTCAATGTGCTCCATTTTTTTTATTCTATACTAAGTAAAAACATATTATGACCAGCTCTAATTTCCATTTTCTCATCTTACCCATGTCAAAATAATAGGTAGAACAATTTTGTATCAATCTGACTAGCACAAACTCAAGTCACTTCAGAGAAAACATGCCGGTTGCCCTTGGGTCACAAATGACAGCATCTATTCCACTCTATTTAACCAGCAAAGAGGAAGTGCAGTTGAAACCACATCCCACAAGCACAGAATCAGCTACCATGTTAAAGTATAGTTTGCATTGGATCGAATAAAGTAGGTTTCCTTTCCAAGGAGCAAGCTATACATTAAGGTTGAAATGCATTGTATGGAGCCTGCATTATGGATTCTGTCACAGGCTGGGATTTGTGACTCTGGGATAAATCATCTACCTAGTTAAACAAAAGGAATCTCACTGAAATTAATAATACTCCTGACAGAAATAAGTATTGTGTGAGCAGTTACTAAAATATCAGAAATGGCACTTGAAGCTATTCTGAAGTTTGAATGAAGAATTAAAGACTGCAAATCTATATACTAAGCAGCCTGAAATGCCTCCCAGGTTAGAAGTGCTGGACCAGAACAACTTGCTTATTTCACTTCCCCTTGGCCATGGGAGCTAGTCATTGGAAATAGTTTGCAGCTTAGGAAAAAATGACAATCATTTAAATATCAGGTTTATTTTTTTCTTGTATTTAGCACTTCTCATGTGACACTCACTTCTTTGTTCACTATGTTCAACCTTTCTGCTATCTGTGGTTTCCTTCCAGCTGACTCAGAGTTCTACTGCACATGCCAAGCTTGGCAATACCAGCAGCAGTGCAGGACACTTACCAAGTTTGTTGGATGTTTCTGTTTGCTGACATGAATATATCTGTGCACATAATAGCATGACATGGAAATAAAAAGGACAACCAGGATGGTAGGCAGAACATATCCAAATAGATTTGTTATAATCTGATCTGCTGTTTTATCTATTAAAAAAAAATAATTTAATATGTTAAAAAGTTGCTACATTAATTGATAGTTCACATAGTATTATACGCATTCAGAACACTGCTTTTTAGCTATGGTATGCAAATGTTTTAGACATTAAATAAGAAATCTGCAGACAATTAAAATGCTGACATTTGAGCCAAAGGACAAATTTTTATACTGTAATTCTAAAAAGAAGCAATAACTCTGTTAACTCCGTCTCTCAGAACCTCCTCTTCATTACTTCTCCCCACTCCCAATGACCCAACTCTGTCACTCCTAAACCTCTTATGGGGAGAAAAAATATTCTCCATTCACAAAGACTTAAAGAACCCGGGTCTTTCTCTTCACAGGTACTGCCATAGGGAGTACCTACTAAGTAGAAGAATTTTTTTAAGTGAAGAATTTTTTTTTCATCAGTACAATTGCAGAGTAAGGAGAAAACCACATGAGCTTTTCAGCCTCTGAATGGGCACATTAAGAACTTCCAACCTCAGTGACCATGACTTTTTCAAACTTGGATCTTACTTCCATAATCTGCCAGCCCACACGTACCTTTCAGAGTAGCAATGCAATACTCCTTGGAAAACCCGCTGCTTAAAAGCGGTGTAGTGACATGTATCTGTGCGCTGACACAATAAACTGTTCCAGGTTCTAACCAGGGCACAACCAAGGTGTTGTTGCTGACAGAGAACCACCACTAGAAGGCATAAGAAAGATCCATCCCTTTAATACTTCACTTCACAGGAAAATAAAGAATTTTTATACACAAAATATTTCACAAGCAATTTTTTTTTTTTCTGGAAAATGCAAGAATGGCAAGAACTGCCAGATGCATTTTTTTTTCCTGAATGCAATCAAAACTCAAGTGATTTATTAGGTCACATCCTCTTTCAATATTTTATTTTCCATACAATAATTCTGCTACCACTACTAAACAATTTTATGCATCCTATGAAAGAGAATCATGGGCTATCACCAGTCCACCAACTCAAGCAGATGTAATAAAGATAAATCATTACCAAGAGAAGGCACTGGTAAAGACAGGATCTTAGGATAATGGCAATAGCCATACAGACTTTTGAGTCCAGGTAATTGTTCTATGTCAAGCATCTTAATAATAAATAAATAAACCACCTTTGTACGCTTCTAATTACTAATCCAGGGAATTAAATATCTCTTTTGATGAGACCTTTTTGATGTGAATATTCTGTTTCTTGTCAGTTCAGACAAAATGTCCAGGGGACAAGGGCAGAAGAATGTTCTTCCATCTGATCACTGAATTCTTTCTCATCTGCAATGTTTATGCTGGAAACTAGTCCTTGATATGACAGTAAATTTGAAAGGACAGATGAATGAAGACATTCATCTGGTGGTAAAGGTTGCAGTTGGTAGCGATGTCACAGAATCATAGAATGGTTGAAGATGGAAGGGACCTCTAGAGATCATCTAGTCCAATCCCACTGCTCCAGCAGGGACCCCTAGAGCATGTGGCACAGGGTGGCATCCAGGTGGGTTTGGAAGATTTCCATAACCTCTGGGCAGCCTGTTCCAGTCCTCTAAGTTCTACGTCCAGCCTGATCAGCAGGGGAGCAGCTCAGTTGAAGAGGGCCTGGGGGCAGATACCACACTGCAACTAAGGCAGCCGTGGCCTGGCAGCAATAGCATCTGGGCTGGATTAACAGAAGAGCTGGCAGATAAGGTATTAACCTGCTTTACTCAGCACTCACTAGATCACATCTAGGGGTACCCCATCCAGTTTGGGCTCTGTAGAGGTGATCATGGACAAACCACAAAGGGTTTAGCAAAGGACCATCAAACAGCCAGGGGCTGGAGCACTTGTCCAGTGAAAGGAAACAGAGAGGTTTGGGTTTGTTCAGACTGGAGAAGAAAAGGCTGTGAGGGGGACCTCACAGCAGCTCCCTGGGACCTACCTAGGACCCCCAAGTCATCAAAAACAGGGTCAGGCTCTTCACAGTGCTGAACAGCAGAAGCATCAGAAACAAGAGGCACAGGCTGAAACAGAAAGACCAGTCTGGATGCAAGGGAACACTTGACTATCCTCATAGGAGAAAAGAAGTAAGGCAGATTGCACAGCCTCTATGCTTGGAGGCTTTGAAGACCTGACTGTCCAGGTCAGGTCTTGAGCCTTGAACCTTGAGCAAGATGGTCTGAGCTCAGGGCTGACCCTGCTTGAAGCATGAACAGAAGCAGAAACAGCCTGAGGTCTTGCTTCCAATCTGAATGATCCTACAATTCCTATCATCCTACGATTCGTATCTCAATTATTTCTACTGCGGACAAAACATATTCCAATAAAGGCAGAAGACAGATTTAACAGGTACAGTTCTATAGCCTTTTCAAAACTTACCCGTTTCTTTGTTTTTTTTTTGAGGACGGACACATTGTATTGCAGGCCAGGATATATCTGAGCCAGAGATATGGATTCTTCCTCAGGACTTCCCTTCCATTTCTCTGGAGCTGTCAGAATGACTGAAATAGATTTCTCTGTAGAAGATACGCTTACCATGGGTGGATCAATTTTAGCTGGAAAAACAAGCATTTATATAAAGCCATTTCATGCAGCAGAGTCGCATTAATTTGACTATGAAGTTTCTTAAAGTGATTGACATTACCTTTCTGTAATATTTTGGGGAGTCCAAGTAGTACTTAGCAGTACAGTTCATTTATTTTAGTAAAAAATTATTTCCAGATACCTAAGAAAAGTTTCTCACTGACAATGTGAACTCTGACTTGGAAATTTGCTAGAAATTCCTATGACTTAACAGAATATAAAACCTTGCAACTCCATTTGGTAAAATAAGCTAAATTATCAGAGTGCTCCTGGATTATGTGGCACAGCTGAGAGATATTATGTTATAGAGTATGACTACTGCTTGGTTTAATATGGTCTTCTAAAAAAAATTCATTATCCACAGCTATTTTTTCTTTTTTGATTGAAGGCTTATCAAAGCACAAAGCATATTCAATACACAGAAACTTTTCAAATATATTAATTTAATATACATATTCAAATTCTCATAAGATTATTTCAACTGCTGTCATCAGTAACACAAAGCTCAAATAAAGAGTAAAAAATTCTGCACTCTCACTAAAATTAAAACAACATATGCTATTTAGGCACATGAACACTAGGAAGGCGGTACTAATCCAGATTATAAACATCTGCCCTTGTGTTAGCTTTCCTTACTCTCTGTGAGAGGGTTGAATCGGGCAGTCTCCATCCAGTTGGAGCACATCCCGTGCAGGAAGGCTTTAACACTCGCATAGTATTGTTCTTCATAATCAGCTGTTTCACTGGAGAGGTCACACCATGTTCTGCTGATATTCCTGCATTCTGATTTTCTTATCCATTTGCCAATACCGTATCTATGTCAAAAAAAGGAAGAAAAGGAGTTGTACAAAAACCATCACCATGGTATTAGTCATCTGATAACATACACACAGGAATTGATACTAAAACTGAGAAAATAGTTGCCCACTCTGCCAAAAAATGCAATTTCAATGAATTGCCAACTCCAGCTGAGAAAAAAACCCACAAGATTTACATATTTTTTTAATAAATAAAAATCACAATAAAACCTCTCCAGAAGAGGCAATAAGGAACTAACTGAAGAGATGCCAGTGTTTTGCCTGCACAGGTCAGAGATCTCTGCACAGTTTCCACATCTTTAATTTAAACACTATACAAAAAAGAGATTCTAATCACTTTGCTTTGCTTTTTACCATACTTGAGAACTTCAATGGATTTACTCCCAAACTGCAAGAATCTGTGGGATCAGCAGAGATCAGTGCGTGTCGAGTCCGTTAAAAAAGACCAGTGAAACACTGGGTGCTGTTTATATTCCATTAAATATTCAATTCCCAGATTCATTTAAGTGTATCTAAAAGGGAATTGTGATGCCAATCCACAGTACAATCCTTAAGTCTTCTAATCCACATTTTAGTTTTCCTTCCTGTACTTTTTAACAGCCATACCTTGCATTAAAGAAAAAAAATCTTATTTTAAAAATCTAAAATGAGTGAGGAATAAAACCAACAAGTCAACTTACACTGAATACTTCACCTTGTAGAGTACTCCATCTCCTGTGCCATCTGGTGCTGACCAGTGTAGGACATTCTTCATGTTTATAGATTTGAAATGGACATTCCTAGGGTTGGGCAAAGAACAATACAATTCTCCTGGGAAAGAATTAAAACAAACAAACAAACAAAAAACAAAAAGAGTGATAAGGACTAAGAATCAGCAAATACATATGCTTCCATGTAAGGAAAAATATACTTATTTTTAAGCATGCAATAAAATACTAAATGCTGCGTCCCTCTCAGCAAAGAGCATAATGTTGCTGCCCACAGAAATTCAGTTAGTTCAAAACAATGCCCCTAGCTAGTTCAGTTTTAGAGGAGTTTTTTGGCTCTAGCAAAACAGTTTTTCTGTATGAGGGACATTGGCATAGAACTATCTCAAGCTAAAACTAGGTAAGTTCAGTCTAAAAATAAGAAAAACATTTTTAAAAAAAATCAGAATAACTGATTAACTGCACAATTTAAGACTCAAAAGCATACAACATCCTTGATGCTTCTCTAAAATTCTTGCTGTATTTAAGTGCTCATTACTGTACATTAAATGTTTAAATGTTTAAAAAGACACATGGAGCATAGCTCAAGCACAGCTCTATAATCAGAGGTAAAATTTCACATTGGCAGATCTGACCACATGATCACAATAACCCTAAAATAACTCATCATCTAAATTTATTTTCCAGAAAGGCACAATTAAATACCTAGTCCTATGTCACTAACCGAAATTACATGCAAACATGTCTGGGGTCTAAGAAGTCAGTTACATGTGTCATTAACCCACACATTTAATATTAGAAATTAAATGGAGGTGCTCATGTGGCTAAATGGCTTGCATAACGGAGGCCCTTGGGTCCAGGGACATAACCCCAAGCTGCAAATTCTCTATTCCATCCCAAGTACCTCTAGCCATGAGGATGATGGGAATTGGCAGTGATTAGTAGCTTCAAGAGTCAGCCCTGAAACTGCCAGTGCTGTGAAAAAGCTTCTTGTGAATTGCCATGAGAGAGGGCACAACTGGGAAGAGAGAAAACGGATCTGTGGTCTTTCAGGACTTTTCAAACCCCTTTTAGTTCTTCCTCCAGGGACACAATTCTAGTTCTGCTTTAAGATAACGAAAAGAAACAGGAAGAGGGAAATAAAACATATTACAATGAACAGTAGGAACTCATCTGAAAGAATGCTTCATGACCTTTGTTACTTCCTTAAGCAGTCCTTAAGATTTTAATAGCATATTTCACTATTGAAGTGTTCGTCCTCCTGTATCATTTCTTCTGTAAATAAAATAAACTGCTGTCCTGATGAGCTTGCTGACTTCCAGAAATCTTTGAACCACAGAGTAGAAGTATGCCAAGACTAACTACTTTTTTTTGTGGAAGTTGCAGAATTTTCAAGCCTCTAGCTATATATTAACATTCAAAAACTCTGGTGTGTGACTATCTGTAACTTCTTATCATCAAACTGTATAGGGAGCTGTATTTTTAGGACTTAGATACTATTCATTGATTTTCAGATTTTTATTTTTATTTTTAATTTGGAAAAAAAAATCAAAGCATACATAAGGCAAATTTACTTATTTCCAGAGACTATGCAGCAAGTCTGTTTCCTTCACTGTTTGGACATAGAGAGGTAGAGTGACTGTCACCTTGCAGGGGCTAAAACCATGAACTCAGTTAATAAATTACAATTTTGAGAAGTGGTAAGATGCTTTCAGCAAAACAGAGAAGTTTCTAAACACTGATGCATACGCCATTAAGAACAAACCAAAACACGGACTGCAAAAAATCCATGTATTGAACTGTACTGCACCCTTGCATTGAAGTATCTGAGGCTATAGAATCTGAGGCATCACCTGTATTATTGATAACCAGGAAGGAAAGATTAAAAAAAAATCAGAAATAATCTAGTCTAAGACCTAAAAAAGACCTAAAAAAGGGGGAGAGGGAAGGACTGAGACACAAAGGAACTTTCTGTTGCAGTGCCCGAATGAGAGGCAATACAAGGTAGGTATTTTCTCAGTGCTGCAAGTTAAAGCCATGAAAGGCTTCTCAACAGACAACAATGAGGAAAAGCTAAAAAGTCTGACAAGGAAAGAGATAAGCATGCAAAGGAGTCCAGAGCAAATAATACAGTAAATATTGAAAGGTCCAAAAACCTTTAGAAAAAAGATTAAAAAAAAAAAAAAGACTGGACAATCTCCTAAGGTCACTTTTGCCCCACTTAGATAGGACTTCTTAGACTAACATTGATATCTGTCTTTGAACTATCTAGTAATGTGTTTGAAGGGGACAATGCTTAGACAGGTAGAGCAGAGCTAAAAATATTCTTAACAGGTCAATTTTCCGACTTTTATCTTCAGACCTTATCTTAAAAAAGAGTTTTTAAAATCCATACTGCTTAACAGGCTAATACACAGTCACCGAATTAAGCTAGATGGAAGCAGTGAACTCATCAGGCAAGGGAAATTACCTCACTGATTTTCTGAATATTTTTGTTTGTACCTTTGACATTTGTCCATCCCTGCATAAACACATTTGTATTTCCTGAGTACATCTGTAAGTCTCTTTAAACTAGAAAAAGTTATGTACAGAAGATATGAGTTTATTATATTTTAATATTTATAAACTACCATATAGAGGTATTTTTGTTGATTTTTTTTTAAACGTCCTTCCCAATCTGTGGTTTTTGATGTGGTAAATGAAGTTTCAAAACAGAAACATTGACTACAGCAGATGAGCCAATCTCAGCAAACAAAACCCACAGAACCATATCTTTTCAAGATCTAAAGCATTACAACACTGAGTTTGCTCCTATCTGCCGCAAGCTCTGTGTGACTTGGAAGACAGAGAGACTGAGAACATCAATTTTCCATTAACTTTAAAAGTAGAGATTTTGTTTCTGCTTTTGGTTTTGTCCCTTTAGCAAAGATTTCTTGTTCTTTGAAAAAAACATAATTCTTTTAATTCTTCAAAAATTCATTTGTAAAACAGGATCCACCACAATCCCCTACTTCTACAAGATTAAACGTCTATATAATGCTCAACAGTATCGGGAGACATGCACAGAAAATAAAACTTAAATGTAGCAGGTATGTTGCAGAGTCAGTGATGAAGCATGTGCTTTTACTTGCTTACGTCAGTATCTTGTCTTTTAACATAATATATCCAATCTTCTGATTTAATTTCTTTCCAATAACGAGAATTAATGTCATGGATGTGATAGGAGTATTTTCAGTTTACACTGGCCTACATGAAAACAGACGTCAGTCTTGCATTTGGCTTTGTTAGGCTGGGTCTGCATTGTATGCAGTGTCTGCAATGCCTGTCATCACTTTCCAGTATAATGAAGTGACTTCCTTAATTTACTTCTTGCATGGAGAAACCTGGAGCCCTTATTACTGTCTTTTGAAGTGCTGTAAATGAAACCTCAAGCAATATTGTTCTATACATCTCCATGACTCCTTGCACACTAGAACTGGAAAGAAAGCAACAATAAAGGTTTGTAAACTTGATAATCACAATGATCAGCCAAGCCTTGATCTTAGAATAAGCAATTGCAAGGCTTTACAATAAACTGACAGCCTCAAAACACTTTAATATGTGAGCAAAAAAAACCCCACTCATGTTGAAGGGTTAATAATCCACCGAAGAGAGTGGAGGCAATGTAAATTAATGAAAGAAAGCATCCTTGGATGAACA
>JAWLRI010000367.1:1736157-1756228 GCA_034781795.1 Crypturellus tataupa | reverse complement strand
CTGTCCCGCGCGGGGCCGCAAGGGGAGCTGCAGCCGCCGGCTCCGCTGCCCCCCGAGCGCCGCTCTGGGGCCGTGGCTGCGTAGGCGCCTACCCGAATGCCCGAGAGGTGCGGCAGGGAGGTGGTGACGCTCCTTTGCTGGAGCGGGGCCGAAGGCAAACGCGCTGTCCATCCCCCAGGGTGTGCAGATACCTGCTTTTCACATGACTTTGTATTAAAGAGTTATATCAGGCCGTGGCAATGTTGGAACCCAGCCCTCAGCAGCCTGCGCCTGGTGCCCTTGCAGTGAGCAGGCAGACTCCAGAGGCCGCCTCCACCTCAGCGGCTCCGCTGTTTGCAAAGTAGCGGCTTTGTGTTACAAACAGGCACAGCCCTTGCTGATTTTCTGTGGGTCGGCTCCATACCTCTGTCCCGAGAGCAGGTCTAAGGGAGCCTGAAGGGGGCGGCAGACCAAATGCCTGGACAAGCCGTAGCAGTTGGAGGCCTGTAGTATCCGTCCTACCCTCCCGCTCGAGCTCTCTTCCTGCTGAGTGACCCGCGCGGACCTTCTCCGTCGACTTGTGCCCTTTCTCCATGGACCTACCCTGCCTTGCCAGTTCGGGGGGTCATCACAGTCTTTTTATCCCTGCCATTTCCCTCCTTGCTCCTTACAAAAGGGAAGTCCTTTTCCTGTAAGTAAAAGGCTGTTCTGCGACATTCTGACAGTGTTGAGGTTCCAGTCTCATAATCAGATTTGTACCCATTTTTAACTTGGTCTACATTATTTCAACAGTAGAAAACAAAACAGGAGTCTGTTCAGGATTTTTATTTGCCTGGTTATTTAAAACCAAACCATTGTTGCAGTTTTTAGCCATCTCTGTCTCATTCTGAGTATTGTTCATTTTTTCTGAGAAATAGTCTTATTTTTTGGAGCATTGGGCATACATGCATGTATGAATGTTCATGACTTTTTACTTTAACCTTATCTTCAGTTGTATGCTCCTGTCTTGGTAAAGTTGCTCTTGATTTTTTTTTGGAAACTTGCCTGGGTGAAGCAGGCAGAATGTGAACTTATGTTTGTGTCGGAGGATGGTAATATATTGATTACACTTGGTTGGTGACTATTGTTGGGTGTGTTAATGGAAGAAGAAGAGAGGTAGACACACTGTGTATTTATTACAGATGATGTTTATCATCTGCAGATAATAAAATAACCATCTGGATAAAATAGAATTTTATTTTATTTTAGAGTTTTAACATCAAGCTTCTAATACATCCCCACTGAATCTGCGTGGGTTTTAATTATGATTAACACAAAAAAAATCATGTGTTTTTCCTCCGAACAATAAACAGATTCCCACAGAAAAAAAAGAGACTATGCTCAACTCTCTAAATAGTTTAACTTAGGAGTGTAAATAAAATATTCTGTTTCAATGCAGATGATAGCATCAGACATTGCTAAATCTGTTAAGAAAGAGTGACATGAAAATCAGGAAGGAATGGAAAGCTCAGAGATATGGCTAAGATCCAAGCCACCTTTGCAAAACCCATGTTCTAATGCAAATATTTAAGCGGTTGTAATTAAACATGGAGGGAAACTGCCATGACTAATTTTTAAATAAAGACAAACTTATACTGTTACTCAAAAAAACACTTCAGAAATGCTTGCTTCCGTAAAAATTTAATAGGGCAGTAATAGCTTAATATTTTTTGTTGTCTCTTAAAGATGTGCTTGAAAATATTCAAATATGCTGTCAGATTTTTAGTTTGAAGTCCAATTGTGGAACTAAGAAAGGTTTTGTTTTTGTTTTATCCCTGCCTTAGGAACAGAGCACTGCAAAAAGCCAGCCCCTGGATCGTCCTGGCCAGGAATGGCAGTCATTGCTTGCTGATGATGGCGCTGCTGTCTTCAATATTTCCTAACTGTGGGTATTTGAAGGTAATAGATACGTGCTCTCTCTCATTTCCTGTCCCTGAAAAAAGCCTTGGAACTTGGACATTATGCTGGTTAAATGGTGGTTAGAAGTTCACCTTTTTTCTTCATGGATCTGATCAGTGGATTTAGAGTTGGGTTTCTTTTTCTTGATGAACTGCATAGAACTGTACATTATGTTTGTAACGTCCTTTTCATTCTCATGAGCTCTGTGCTGCTGAAACCCTGTTCTGCCAACCACGTTAAAACTCAGACATGGATTTCAACTGGCACAGTCAAGAGGTGATGGTCTGGCTGTTCACTTCATTAGAAGGTACACGGGAGAGTTTCTTTGCCTGCTGCTAGCATTCATGGCTCTGAGACTAAGTGCCTCTGATACTGTCACTACCAATTGGAAGGCTTCCTGACAGTGCTAGCTTTTCTACCATCTATTAAATAATTGTAACAAAAAAAAAATATCCTAAGGAGAAGACAAACAAAACTCATTTGTTTATGATTCATCCTTTCAGATTGTGAAATTCTGTCATGTTTTGACAATAAAGGAAATACATGTTCAGGTAACAACAGGTTAACAGGTTAAAAAACCTTTCTCTTCTCTGATAAGTCAGTTTTCAAAGAGAAAGGTGATTAGGACAAAATGAAATGGTTCTTAAGAGTTGGTGAAGAGACTTTTGATTGATGATTCGTGTTCCTCGGGACAAAGTTTACAGGCTATTCTTCACATGCTGTTAGGTTCAGTTTCACCACTTTTATTTGTCGTCCCTATAATGTGCTTCTTGTGAAAGAGCTGTTTCATCATCTTGTTTCCTGATATATTTTTGTCACTTACTAGAAAAGAAATGAAGTTCCTGTTTCCAAGGTAGTGCAGCCATTTGCCATTGTAGGTTGAAGAAAGGAGTCAGATGTTTATATTTCCCTAAGAAATTTTTGGCAATATCTATGAATATACACTTCAAAATAGCAAGAGCCCAGCAAGATCTCTTTCTGAAAGTTTTCTTCTCAGAAAGGTCTGCTGTTGCTCACAATGAACTAAAACAACTTAAAAACTGCTTATGGCATCTTCATTTGCTTTTTGTACATTAATTGGCTGAACAAAACCAGTAATCTTAAACTCTAAAGTAAAATAAATCAACATAATTCAAATACTATTACCTTATATGCAGCTGTGATTAGAAATATATCTTTACAAGTGCATTCTCTAGAGCACAAGCTTGAGTGAACAAGATGAGTACAGATTCTGAACCTTGCAGTTTGTTAAACTATAGGTCCCCAAATGCTCTGCCTCCTGCCTCTTACAAACTATTGCTAATAAAATGCAAGATGGACTAAGGAAAAAAATTCCAATACCGGTGACCCAACAGGTGGGTGCTTCCTGTGGACTTCCGTGGGTGAAAGGGGAAGAAATGGCACCCCAGCTCCCTGCCCACCTCCTCCTGCTGTGCAGCTGCCAGAGCGGTGATGCTGCCTATGCTCACCAAATGGTCTTGTGTGCAGCTGACCCGCGTTGCCTCTGCATCGCAGCTGCATCGCCCCTCAGAAGACTCTCTTGACTGCTTCACGTCAAGAGATTTGCTCAGATTTTTATCATAAAGGAAATCTCAGGGCATGTGGTCTTTCCCCATCAAAAACCCTTAGACTACTGAATCCAACACGCTGTCAGTAGTCCCTATAAAAATAAACTGTTTGGTGTAAGGACTAATATACAGTACAGAATGATATCCCTCACAGTGACTGCACTTGTTAATACCTTTACCCAGAGTTGTTCTTGTCTCTAATTCAGCCAAGGAGATGACTTATGGTTTATCATTAGGTTACATTAGATGACATGTGGATGGATATGGCAATTAGTCTAATTTGACTCCATCTGCCCATATTACGAAGACCCATGAAGTTAAACCATTGTACTAAGGAAGTGAGAATCTTCCACGTCACAGCTGCAGAACTGTTTTGAAGGGTATATTTACAATCCAGATTTGCATAGTCCAAACAGCAGACCCAAATGCTGACCACAGCATAGAGCACTTGTCCTGTTTTGTAAAAGTGAATCCAAGATGAGTTCACCAAGATAGAGAAGTAATAATCACAGCAGCACTGTATCTGGTCCAGTACAGTCAGCGAGGCACAAAGAGCTTTGAGAAAGGTTTGAGCCCAACAACATGTATGTAATATGCAGGGTGTCTGTGTAAAGACCTGGAAACAAATGGAAACAAATGATTAATGCCTCCTTCATGAAGAGAGCAGTTGGTGGGGCACCTAGAGACCTGATTTATCCTGTATTCAAAAAACAACCCAGCAAACATCAAAAAGTTGCACACACTGCGTGCAGAGCAGCCTGAATGCGCTGACCATGAACTGCACATCACTTTGCTCTCTCTTGAAGAGGGGGTAATGGAAAAAATAATGATATATGTTGATCAAGCCTTTTTTTCTTCTTCTTCCTCTTCTCTTTATTAGTTTATTGTATAATTAATCAGTATGGTAAAACAGTAGTGATTCTCAGTTTCTGACCCCAAACATGTAGCTGTGTTCTAGGCAAGAGAAATCCTGCTGTGTAGAGGAAGAGTGCTCCATCATGCAACCTGAGAGCCCCGGGTCTCGTGGACTCTCCGAAGACCAGCACCATGAGACACTAAGTATGCCTTGTTTAGTAGGAACATTTATAACAGCAAGATACGACCCCGTGGAATAAAAATGAGTGCAGTAAACACCTGAAGGAGGAATGTAAACACATATTCCTACCTAGGCCTTGGGAGCAAAACCTGCCCTATGCATCCTGGCACCCATCCTCCAAACTCCAGATAGATATTTTTGGGACCTTTTTCTCTCCTAGGTACTTTGTTGCTGCATGTGTCACTCCTGGTGTTAGAAGCAGAAGAACGGTATATTTTTAGCTATGTCTAGGCCAGACATCTGTATTTGTGGCTTTTTGTATATTCACAAATGAATTCTGAGCAGCTGCAATTTTAAGGTTAATTGTTTGAAGTGCTGCTGTAGTTACAGGCCCCATGAACCCACCTTTAAAAGAACTGGCTTTCAGTAACCTATCAAAGTTTTCATATTTTGAAAGTAATTCCTATTTTTGGTGCCTTCCTAAAATGAAGACTTTGAACTTACTTCAAAACTCTTGCTGAGATCAGTGCCCTCACTCAAGCGGCTAGAAAGCCACATACAATTATTAAAATGCCCAGAATCAGACATAATATAAGAATCTGTGAAGACCTGAATCTGTATAACTTGCCTTGTCAAGATTATTCATCATACGGAATAAGACTGGACCCACTGCACACAGTACAGGCTTTGCTGCATGTGTGTAGATTGAACTGCTTGAACACAGGTAGGTAGACCTGACTTATTTGTGGTTGTATTTAAGGTGTACTTGCTGTGGGGATCACCTTTCAGAATGAGGCGCCGTTAATTGGCCTGGGTAACTTGGCCAGAATCTTCATGTAGGTATTTTGTGTGCAAGGATATGGGCGTATTAGAGTGAGATTAAAGAACCCACACATTTAAAGGTTTCACCATAAGTGATAACACAGATGTTCTAGCGATCTGTGGCATCCTCTTGGGAACAGAGTGAAAACCATCCCACTCATAGTGATATTGATGTGTTGTAATAATATAACAAAAGGGAAAAAAAAACATGGCAAGTGCTTAATAAGTCATAAGATACTGTTGAAACTGTCATTTCAATGAATTGAGAAGGCATAGTACCATGTAAATAACGAATGGCTTCTCTTATTAAATCCTGAGAGATAGATGGCAAGTATTTAAGAGAGAACATTATCTATGTAGTGGAGTTTTGTGAAGCAAGGCAAACACTAGAGAGCTGTCTGAGGGTAAAAAAAAAAAAAGTTTTGTGTGGAGCAAGAGCCCAGCGCTGTTGAGATGGCACAGCAGCTCCTATGGATGCCTTCTTGAAGCAGCAGCTCCTGGTGAGTTATCGTAGTCACCTGAAATGAAGCTTTATCACTTGCAGTTCCAAAGAGAGCAGCTCAGGAAGGTGGACTGAGTGCTTCTGTCCTCTCAAAGTAAATGTCAGTGAGTTAAGTGCCCCAGCTGGGATGGATAACAGCCTGAGTGCTGGGACAAAGAAAGGAGTGGGTCTGAAACTGTTTCTTTAGCAGCTAGATCATCCTACTTTTGGAAGAAAATGCCATCGAAATGGGGTATTTGTGATTTACAACCACTTGCGGGGTGCAGTCTGCAGTTCCTGCAATCTAAGAGCATGTCCTGATCTCCAGGCTAAAGGATGGACAAACAGAAGTGTTGCCTACTGAAGCTGAACTGCTATACAGGAAATTCTGTGAGGTTAATGTGTTCAGATTGTGGTTAATGCAGATAACACTGAAACTCTAAATACTTACGGTTACAGCATGCTGCTGGGAGAATGCTCTCTTGCCCCTATCTGATAAACATCAGGGAGAGGAGTTTCTGCTGCTTCCATTTGTACTACTATTGGGAAAAGAAAAAAGTCTTTCCAAGGCATAAGATGGTACATGGGATAGGTCGATCAGTGGAACTGTAGTAAAAAGAAAAGAAAAAGGAGGCTAGAGCATTGTCTTAGGTTACCAGAAGCAGAGTTTCCTGCATTGCTTCGGCAAAGGGGAACTTGAGAGAACCTCTGTGACTGAGGTGTCACAGAGGAATCTAGAGTACATAAAAAAATAGATAGAGCTGTATTTTTTGTTCATTTCTGCAAAATACCCTATCAAGCTGAGGAGCCTGTTAGTGGCCTCTCTCACTGCACAGACTTTCTGAAATTACTGTCCAAGTGGTTCATGGTCTGTTGGCTGTGTCTGGAGGTTGTAGCAAAGTAACACATTAAAATAACTGGATGAATGCTATTTGACCTAAAATTTTAATAATATTATGTGTACTTAAATAATCCATTGAATTTTTCTTCTGTGATTATTTTACCTCACCATTAAACTCCCTAAGTCCAATAAAATTTTGCCTCCATCATTCTGGTAGTACTTTGGATCCATTTTAAGGATATGATTTGCCATTTTTCGTCTCGTGAAATCCCTTGTGAACCTGGCAGTTGTTAACCCTGCAGGCTGGTTAAGCATGACCATGACCGTGTTTCTCAGGAACAGGACATAAGACACCACTTTTTGAAGAAAACTGCTTATTTGCAAGTCTATATGGCAAAGCTCATAGGCATCAAACCATGTATGAGCAATGGAATTAGAATGAATTAATAGATTAGTTGATAGTCCTTATTTAAGTGCATGCAATAATGGTTATTATAATAGTTATTATATTTCACACAAGTCCCTTGAAACCCATGAAAGCTGAATGTGCTTTTAAAGCTCACAATGGCAGAAGCATGATGAATGTATACATATGGAGAAGTTTAACATTACAAGAGTTTATGAGGCTACTGATTAAGCATATGAATCACAACCTTGTTTTACAGGGGCTGGAGGATGACTTTGCAAGTACAATAATAAAAATAACCTGAACAGCAATTTTGATTCCATTACAGTTGTTCTAGCTTGCAGTTGCCTAGTTGCTTCTAGCTTAATATTATTTCTGTTGATTTTATCTCCCCTGTTTTGACTCCAGTATCAGACTGATAAAGCCTAAAATCAAATTTTTAGGAGTATTGAGTTATACTAGGAAATTAAAGAGGTTTTTAAGCTTCTTCAGTTCTTTGGTGTTCAATCCATGTGGAGTTTGCTTACAGGGCTCTTTCTCAGTGTAAAGGTTTGCAATAGGTTGGTTAATGAAGAGGGGTTGAAATGCTTTCTGGTAATCCGCATTATGCCATTTTATCAGTTACTTTCATCCCATGAAATAGTTCTTCATCTGAAAGAGCAAATGTAACTAATCTTTTATGAGGACATGGCCAGACTCCATCATTTTCTTTCTCATTTAAAGGTCTTCCTGAGGAAGAACAGTTTTCCTAGCCAGAAGGAATCTTAGTGCACTTTCTCATCATGAAAATGATGAGAAGCCATCATAGTCTTAGAAGAAAGATTACGGTTTCCTCCTTTGCTCAGATAAGACTTCTTGGGGTGGATTTCCTGTATAGAAGATTGTTTTTTTCTAAAGCAATGCCGCTACTTTTTTCTGTCTCAGAAATGTCCAAATAAACTCTAAAACTTATCTAAATAGCATCTGGATGGCACTGTTCTCTCACGATTTCTCCTGAAGCTTTTTTACTGCAGTGTTGTAACTCTCTTGTGGGCTGCCAGTGAACCTGTAATGTGAGCTTAGAATCAAGGCAACCTGAGATAACTGCATCCCTAGCAATGAGGTCCTCAGGGACTTGCTTTGAAATGAAACTGTAGCCATTTTCAGTATGGAATCGTTTTATTGTTTGGGTGCATCTGCACATAGACCTTACACTGGGTTGTGACCAGCATATAAAGGCTTTCTAGAGATAAATTAGACTAAGTATAGCACTCACCATTAATCAGGACACTAAAAAAGCGTGAGCACTAGAGAATGAACGCAGCTGCTGGTTCATTTATCTTGCTGTCAAAAGGTAACTCTCCTACAGAGAGAAGCTCAGAAGTGGTGGCCTAGGGTCTTTTGTGTTTCTCTCTTTTATAGCTTACAGAGAATACATATGTATATATATATAATAAAAACATATAATATTACACACATGCATATTTATGTTAGACAAATATATTGTATATAGGCACTTTTTTTTTATATTTGTGTGCATATTTGTGTCTGTGTGTCCTAAATAGTCCAAAGTTCTAGCCTTGAGCTGCAACTCTCATCTGTTCTCCCCAATGAAGATGTGATAGAGGTGTAGCTGATATGGTAAGTTAAAAAGACTTAGGTTTCATTTCAGAGTGAACAAGTGATGCTGGTAGGTAATAGAACATTTTTCATTTACTTTAGGGAAACTTACCAGGTAACTAAAGTGGAACTTGTTGAAAGTCTGAGTGCCATTTTTGCAGCAAGTAATTTCTCAGCATCAAAGCACATTTTGAAGACAAACTAATCAATGACTAGTCAAATCCTAAGTTCATTGGGCAACAGACTCCAGCGGTTGGTCTTCCTTAGTCTGACCTTTTGCATGAAAGCAATAAATCAACTAGCCTTCCATGTCTCTGGTATTGTCCCAAGCTCTTGGGAAAAGGATGATTTAATGGGAAGAATTAGTGCTGCTACATAGGATTTAGCATAACAGATAGATCATTAACCTTTTAAGTCTGGTATCCTGGCTCCTGCACTGGCCTACCATGGCTACTTCAGGGAAGGAGAAAATCTCCATACATGACTGAGATGGTTTGTTCAGGGAGGCAGAAAGATTTCTGTGCCCAGAGTCACAAGAGCGGGTTGCTACTGAGACTGAGTGGCACTGCGGCCATGGTGGGACAGCAATAGAAAGTACGCAGGCCTCAGGGACATAGCGTACTTGTGTCCTCAGGGCCATACTACCAGACTGTGCACTCAGCATGACCAGGGCTATGCCATCCTCTGTGCCATCCTCTGTACCCAAGGTAGCTGAGATACCTCTAGCAGGGCAGCTATGGGAACGTTGGCAGCTTTGTGGCATTTTATGGCTATCCTGCCAGAAGCATCCAAATTAGCCAGTTTGAAGTTAGTGTAAGAGTGGACACCTAAACACCCAGCCTGCAGAGTCTGCAGGCATTTTGTCTGCAGTGTGGGCATCTCTTTAGTTTATGTGAGCACAGATGCAAGCTTCAGGGAAAGGAAGCAATGCTGAATGCTACGGTAGAGATGAAGGAAGGTGCCGTGTCTTCTCTCATGTGCTCTTTGTGAGAATACAAAATACTTACCAGGAAGCTATGTGAATCAGAGAGAAAGTAATTTTTCTGGCATCGTGGAATCAGTGGAGATCCTCATAGCCCTGTGTTTTACCAGAAAAAAAATCAAAACATCAACAAAACAAAACAAAACAAAGCAATGCATATGTTTCTTTTTTCTTCTTTTTATGGTGTCAGTGAATACTCCTGGAAGGGTGTGGAAGGAAGGATCTCAGTATGATTCATTTTGGATCTTCTTGCTATAAAACGCATGACTGTAGTTACATGTAGGCATCTATGCTACAGGCAAGCTGAGCATTTTGAAAACAGTTATTTGATTCCAGTATATTTGATATTTCTTATGACCATACGTGAACCCATGATTCTTTAAGTCTTGCTATAGGTGTAGGCTATCACTACCAAATTACAATTGGTCTAGCTTTTGTTCTGTGATATTTTCCTGTGAATCAGAAGTTATAGATACTTCAATTTTATATTGCACTGTGGCTGCATTTTATACTTCTATCCATATTACTGGGTCTCTGAAGCAGAAATGATTTTGCTGGTCTGTGTGTGCATGAGGCTCAACACAGTTCTTCCCACCTTCCTTGCCTGCTGGCATGCTACGCAATGCAAACAGAAACGACTGATCCTTGCCAGGTCTTGCCCTCAAAGTCCCTCACAAAGGTGGCCATGTTTTTTGCTAACATCACTGCACAACTTGGGACCAGCTGACAGATTATAGGCAGCGTAGCTACCTAGAATTTCCGTTTAGCCTGTTATCTGCTATTCAGAGATGTTCAACACTGGGATGCTAGTAGGTTCCCTCAACCTCCAGTAAATGTTGGGGTGATGTCAGTGTTGTCCCTTTATTCCTCAAAAGGGCAGGCTGGACAGTGGCAGCAGCCACTCCCAGGGCTGCTCCACCAGTGTTGGTGTCTGTCATCATCAGCAAGCCCATCAACTGGGTCACTTTGCCTTGGGACTTTGGTTGCTCTTCTTAGATGGCTGACAAGTGTCTGTGCTGATTGCTGCAGATGTCTTCTGGTTGGGACTAGCATGAGGCCAATGTGCAAGCATCTGTCTCATCTTTTCAAGGTGTTTTGCTGTGTTATCAAGCTCCAAACTGTTTGTATATTATAAACTTTACACTTCTTATAATGAAATAATATTGAAAAAAGCAACCTCATAAGAAGGTTAACGAAATGATCCTGTTTTTGACTTTCGCTTGACTTCCCTGTGTGTCTCGATTAATTTCAATTCTACCTTATCTAAATTACGATTTTGCCGGTGACTTACAGTCTGTCCAACTTATGCTTGGGGGTTCATATGTGGTGGCAGCACTTCATTTTCTGCTTAAATGTGTCATCATTCTTCCTAGCAGGAAGGATGGAATTAAATGAAACTTCCAGTCTTCTGTGTGATGGTAGGTTTGAAGGAGGCTACTCCAAGGTAGAAATTCAACTTTTATTTGATTTGAACTTGCGTTGTAGGATTTGTTTGATCAGTTGAAAACATGCCAGAGGACTCTGCTGACAGGATTTGCCAGGGGAGAAAATAGCTAGACGGAGACAAAGCTAGATAGGTGCCACATAATGAGATCAACCCCAAAGGAACGATTTTCATTTCTGGTAATTTCAATAAACCCACACTGTCCATAATGTCCATAAAGCATGTGTCCATAATGTAGTTTTATTCCATAAAATCCTGGACTTTATGGTCTGTAAGCTTTAACTCATGTCTGAGCAATATTTATTAACATTCTTTGTGTGTCATCTTGCCATCTGCCTGCATGGAGAAATTACAGTCGCATTGAATTACACTGCCGAAACCCTGACTCATACTAAGACATATAAGAATACCTGGGAAGCTTCCTGCTCGGCTGTTGCTGAGATGGTTTTTCAAATAACAATGCAAGGTGTCTGTCTGAGCTGCCTTATACCTTACATTCACAGTCTCATAGAAATCTCATTATTTCAGTACTGTTTGTACTCCCCACTTTCTTACCAGCAGCAGTGACATAGTGGATAGCTGTGACAGGCTGGAACTAAGTATAGGCATTAACTTGTTTCCAGCTACGGTAGCTCTGCATTTCCAGGGAAGCACGTGACAGAAGACGGAATTTACAGAATGAACAAAGTTGGAGACTGCCTGGACTACTGCCTCCAGGCCTATCGGCTAAGGACAGAGGCCTGAGATCCATGGATAAAAACCTAAGTGTGTGCTTTGGTATTGTGACACTATTCCCCCATGGAAAAGTCTCATTGCATACTCCGGTGCTCATCACATCTGATCAGTCACTTGGGTGTCCACCTTGTGTGTGTATTCACAAACCTATACCGTCATACAGTAGGCACAGTTTTTCTTTTGAAAAATAGCTTATAATGTCTAATTCCACCTTCCCAATGCTTTATTATTGTTTTTGTAATAACTGTGCTTTGTTATCATCGAACAACAGACTATCACCTGACTTCACCTGACAAATCTCACCTCAAGAAAACTTATGGAATAGGTACTGTGTCTGTGCTACTCTCAAGTCATATCCTTATTAGTCCAGTTTTGCTCATGTGGAAACTTTTATCTGTTCCACTAAAGTGTTAAGTCAAATTATTTAAATGTAAACTTCGGTAAACATCATAATCTTTGAGTTTCTTCTGTTTATCTTTTGTTACAGGTTATCCATGAAGTGACAGATTTCACCCTTGGGAAGTCAGATTTTCAGCCTCTAGGTCTGCCTCATAGACCTGTTATTTTCAGTGTAGAGGGGAGAAGTCATGCATATAAGTGAGATAGTTAGAATGAAAAAAAGTGAGTGTGCACCTAGCTATATGGAGGAACGAGGCTGGTTTAAAATTCACAAGTCAAACAGTAAAACTTCCCATGTGGACAAGCTGTTAGTGTTAAGAAATAAGAGGACTGTCACATTCTCACTACACTTTTAGTAAAGCAGCTGAGGATGCCCACTCTCTCTGTCTTCTGAGCAGATGCAGAGTTTCAAGAAAGACAAGCTGCCTTTTGAGGTTTCTTTGCAAAGATTGTTGCTGTTGTATCTAGTACATCTGGTAGCTTGTAGATTTTTAAAAGCAAGTGCTCACTTTCAGGCATTCAAGTTTAGGCATTAGTTTTTCAGAGTAAAACTTGGTTGTTTCCATCTTCAAAAACACAATATAATATCAATTGTGTGTGATCTGTTTTAGTTTTTTTTTTTTCTTCTTCTCTGGGCATACTTATCCTCCTGCTGTCTACTGCCTGCACATGCCTGCTGATCGTCTATAGTTATGAAGTACGAGGCTTTTGTAAGCCTTTATCTAAAAAGATCTTTGGCATTTTGGCCAGGGCTCCAGGGGTAGGGTGACAAACAGGATTCTCAAATTGCAACATTCAGAATTGCCACATTCAGCATTGCAGTATTTAATTTCTAGGCATCATGCCTAGTGCAGTGCACAATCTGAGGTGAAGCATCCAACAGCTGGGAAGGAGTTCATTGCTGTTACCTTCTCTTTCTTATTGCCATTCTCCCACACTGAATTTCTTTCCTGTCTCACCTCCCTCAGACTGTTATGTTCTGGCCTATTTGTACTCCTGCCCAGAAGCTGTTTATTATGGAGCAGTGAGCAGTCTGGGTGGCGTGGCTATTTCCAGTCTGGAGTACCAGCAGATAATATTAGTGCAGAGAGCAAATAATTACTAGTGCAGAGCCCAGGATACCATACAAGAGGCATAACCCCTGGGCTGTGGAATGACTTTTTTCAGCCTTTCCTTCCCTGGCTCAGTTTTAGATTAATTATATTAATCTTATAGCAGATTTTAACCCTTTCACTACATGTGTACTTTGCAGGTACTGTTTTATGGGAAGGGTTTCTTTTGGTTTGTCAGCAAACTTCAAGTCAATTTGTATTTGAGTCTGTATTTGTCCTGACAACCGATATTTATGTCACTACAGAAAGAAGAATTATGCACTAGACAGTAGTGGGGATGTGAAACAATTTTGTTGTATGCCAAAAGCCACAGAAAATTGTTCATTTTACTGTAGGCTATAATATTGCAGTGATATTTCTTCATATTTTGTTACCAGGAAAACGATCATTTGCATTAAATTACATTGCCATATTTTATTTCTTCTTTGAAATTAATGCTTGAATTAATTAAAATTATGAATGGCTTTTTACTTAAAATAATTGTAGGACAGACTAGAAAAAATCATACTGTATTAGTAAACTATAAGTCACTTGTTTCTAGGCAAAACTTGCAAAGGGGCAGCTTTCTTACTGATGAAGAAATATAGGTCTAGAGAGATTCAGATATGTTATTCTGAAATTTTGCATTGACAGCTTAACAGCACATAGCATTTCTGTAGGTGACATGAGTAGCAAATCATTCTGAATGGGCTTATGTTAGGGAAAGGAAACAGGAATATGTATTGTTTCACCGGAATGTACACATAGTCAATTCCAGAAAACATTTCCTCAGCAAACTGAAGAGGAATTGCCTACTCATTTCTAAGGACTGCAAGTTTCTTACAGAAATAGCCATAGCTCTTCTGTAGCTCTCTGCTTGTATTTGCGTGAGGAACCGTGTATTGTCACTGAATAACAAAAATTCGCTTCAATATAAAGTTCAGCAAAGTCAAAACTGTTGCTGCATCATCCAATTTGTCTCTTTTCACAAAGAGTGCTAGTGATAGGAATCTGCTTTTAATTACAACAGTGGCTAAAATGTCAACATAATACGTGGTTAAAACATCGCAGATTGTACCTTTAAAATCCACATTTTTAGTGATTGGATGAATGAATGAGTGGGCAGATTGAAGAGCTTCTATTTTTCAGAGGGATATTGCAAAGATAAATTTTAAAGGTACTCCGAAACTATTCAGGTGCGTAAGTCACATTGAAGTCAGTGGTTTCTCAATACTGGGTTCTTCACAGAACGTACCTAAAAAAAAAAGTATCCATTTGCTGAGTTGCAGTTTAAATGACATTGTTTTTTACGGTCATATGAAGAGGATCCAAGGTCCAAAACTTTCTCACAGTCCAGAAAGAAAACCACAACTTTTCCTGTATGCCAAGTAATACTACAAAAATCTAGTTTGTGCAAGTGATCCAGTGGTAAAATGGTGGCTGATAATAGCGACGTCATTCACGTCGTGATGGCAACGATATCATTCACATCATCCTTTACCCCTAGTCTAACTGTATTCTCTGATTAGCATGAATTAGAGCTCTCTGGCACTAAATCCAATTCTTGTAATTCTGTGAAATCGAAAGCTTTTCTGAGTTTATACCAGAGGCAGATTTGGTACCTGAAATCACTAGAGGCGGATCATAATGTTTTCTTATGAATCGCCTGTGGTATTAGCAGGGAAGGAAGAGAGGAGGATAGTGAGTTTTATTTGCACTTGTTGATCAAAGCACACGGGAAGAGAGTGCTATACAATGATCATTTGTAATATCTTTCCTGTCTAATTTGAATTCTTCAGCCTGAAATTCTGAATTCTGAAGGCTGAGATACAAAGGCTAAACTGGATTTTGATCACCATTTCTGAGAGGGATAATTAATTCCTCACTGTAGTTCTGGGAATTCTTTTGACTGCAAGTTCTCTTTCCTCTGAACAAGTCTGTCTCATTGTCAGGCACAGTTTGTGTCTGAAATATTTTTGTAGTGTCAGAGATCTGGAAGAGATTATTCAACTGAGTCATTCAGAGGTGGTTATTTAGAAGAACTTTCTTGCTGTCTGAAACCTCAGAATTTGCAAGTCTTCAAACAGACCCTTGCAGCACAGGCTGTAGGATATTTGGTTTTGACTTTACAGATGTCTGTTCTTCCTTTCTGTGAACAGATGAGACTTCATCACCATATTAAGATGCATAACCCATCAGTTGTTCCAAACATTATCATCACAAAAATTGAAAGAAACCTATTGTGAGTTCTTGCGTGTGTTATCTGGCTTGTTACTTGTTTCTGCCCTCAAATCATAGAGTCTAAAGCAAAAGCAAAACTGGAGTGACACACATGATCAAAAATAAATTGTACACAATGTGCAGAATTTGCTTAGATCTTGTCTAAGAATCTAACATCTGACATCTAATCTCTGAATCTGACACCTTTGGGTTCTTTAAGACACGAACAATAGCAATAATAAAAGTATCAGAGTAGCTTATGGTCTTAGCAGAAGTAATTAAGGAATTGCATTACTACTGTCTTGCCACAATATGTCAGTATAATCCTATGCATTGTTCAGCCACACTTTTCTATAGTTCTGTTTCTTTTTGGAAAATGTTGCTTTGAGATTTGGGATTTTTCTGTTGTTCTTTCCCTCTTTGTTTTTCTTTCTATATACACTGTATGCAGATACAGAAATATCTGTATGCACTGAGTAAAAAGTGCTTCTCCCAAGAAAACAAATGCAGAGTTATTTCAGAAAGAAAATAAATACTTGAATTTGTTTTATTCTCAACTTTTTCATGATTTTCATTGAACACATAAAGAAGAGACTGCATATATTCAGTAAAGCCTCAGTTCTGGAGTGCACTTTTCACAGGTACAACTCAAGCCAAGTTATATGAGCTCAGCCAATATGAAGAAATTACACCTGTGAATGTGGTTTGATTTTTTTCTCATATTTTTCAAATTGCAACACATTTTACCAAACAATTCTAGCTTTTACTATGGCTGTGAAACACATCTGGTGTTTTTACATGCACTATGGCTAAGATGCTGTCTTTAAGCAAGTAAATACAGATGGTCTGTTTTGAGGCACATCAGATGATTGTGAAAGCTGATTCAGTTTTTGGCGTAGCCAAGAGCAAGTGAAGAGTCAGATCCTCCTCATGTTGCACGGGCTCTCTCATGCTGCTGGGATATCATCACAGACTGACTTTCCTCCTCATCCTGTACGTTTAGCATCAGACTCATATCCACTCAGTCCTTAGAAGCTGCTTTTGGCATAAATTCCTCATGGGGATTATATATAGCCCCTTAAATAAGGGTATCCATTACAAGAGGATGTGAATCTCTTTTCTTCTACTCAGCCACTGAGCCACTGTAAAGAGATCTGGGCAGTTCTATGTTTTCCGTATGGCAAGGATATTGTAGGACTTCTCTGGACTGGCTGACCTTGTGTGCATCAACCTGCAGCCACTTGAAGCTCTTCAAGTCTAGGGGGGACACAATTCACAGAAGGTTTTTGTAAGTGCCTTAATAACTTCTTATGCATAAGAAATACTCCTATTATTATAACATACTTCCTGTTATAAGCATCTGGTTTCCATGTTCTTTTGAGCTTGTTCGCAGTTTGCCCTGGGGATTTGGGTGTAATGCTGCCAGCTCTTTGTGGCAGGTCTCACTTCAGTGTTTGGCTTGCGCAAGTCTTGAACTGCATTAAAAATACTAGCAGTGACGTTTGGACTGAGCACATTAGCAGATGGTTTTAATCACAAATGTTTATGACAGTACACTGCAATTCTGAATTACTCACCTTTTCAAGAAATATCCACAAGCACTTGTTTGACTTTTTCATTTCATAATGAAAGACTTCATTTAAGAATTAAAATATCATTTTAATATTTATGATTTGAAACTTCACAAATATTTCACTCTATTTTCACACTGGAATACTTCATAGGACATAGTTTTACAGCTACTGTGGTGCCATGATATATAACCATTTCAGGAACAATTTGCAGTGTTTCAGATGTGGTAGCATTGAAGAGCTGCTTCTTTAAAACATGTACATCAACATATTAAATTGTTAAGATAGATAAGAAGATAAGATTAAGATAAATAAGAAGATAAGTTAAGAAAATAAGCAGATTAGATCCTTATAATATCAGTAAGGTGACCAAGGAAATAAAATATTATTTTCTTGAACTAAACATTGAATATTTTTTATTGACTATTGCTAAAATAGAACATTCTGGTTGTACTTTGTGATAATATTAGATAATATCTTATACCAATAATAGAAGTACAAAATGCATTGAATTGATAACATTAGGGTAAAGGAAAAAAATGTAAAATGAGGACAGATCAAGAAATGAAAGACTAACTTTCAAAATTAATTTCACAGCAACTATTGTTTGATGAAATTTTTAAAATATTTCACTTTGTTCTAAACTAAGAGAAACCAGGTTTTACAAAAATCAAATTACAGAATCACAGGATCACAGAATGGTTGAGGTTGGAAGGGATCTGTATAGATCATCTAGTCCAGCAGGGACACCCGGAGCACGTGGCACAGGGTGGCATCCAGGCGGGTTTGGAAGATCTCCAGAGAAGGAGCCTCCACAGCCTCTCTGGGCAGCCTGTGCCAGGGCTCTGTCACCTTCACAGGAAAGAAGTTCTTCCTCACATGGAGATGGAACTTCCTGTGTTTCATCTTGTACCCATTACTCCTTGTCCCATCACTGGCCACCATGGAGAAGAGTTTGGCCCCATTCTCCCTACATTCTCCCCTCAGGTATTTGTACATATTGATAAGATCCCCTCTCAGCCTTCTCTTCTCCAGACTAAACAGACCCCGCTCACTTAGTCTTTTCTCATACGATAGATGCTCCAGATGCTCCAGATCCCATCACCTTTGTTGCTCTACACTGGGCCCTCTCTAGAAGCTCCACGTCCCTCTTGCTCTGGGGAGCCCAAAACTACACCCAATACTCCAGGTGCGGCCTCACCAGAGCTGAGCAGAGGGGCAGGATCCCCTCCCTCCACCTGCTGGCAACGCTCCTCCTGATGCAGCCAGGATCCCATCGGCCTTCTTGGCCACAAGGGCACACTGCTGACTCATGGTTAACCTGTTGTCAACCAGGACTACAAGATAAGAGCTGCAAACATATATGCTATACAGTTCTTGCATTTGAAAAGGGCTGTTGCATTTATATGGAGCAAGCTACTTTTTACATGCCTTTAGGCAGGGAAAAGATATACTTGTAAGGACACTCGTATATTCTGCTCAGAGAAGCCATTCAGCTATTTCAGAGGCAATCTTACAGGGCAAACAGCCACTGTCATGAGTATTTCAAAAAGGAGAGAGAGAGAGAGAGAGAAGGATTTGTGAGTGAAAGTGGGAGCAACAGCTATTGGCCAGGCTTATTTACTGCAGTCCTTCAAGAAACAAGCACAGATGTACTCCTGACCTATGCTTAGTTGACTGAAGTTTTTCCCTACTTACTGAAATTTTATTGTAAGCTGCTAACAGGACAGTCACTAGGCATAAACTGGACCCTGATGTATATATAACCTTTAAGGTTACAGTAAGCAATTTAAAGAGAAAAATGTGCCAATGGGTCACAGATAAGAAAATCTTGGTGCACATGCTAGGGTTCTAGGGTGCCTTAGCCTTGTGATGCCTGGGGCCTTCTACTTGTAATTCTTCAATCTGCCTTTCACTCCCAGCTTGTAACTCTTCACCTGGTTGTTGTGGCTGTGCTTTCCAGAGCCTCCAAGACAGTATTTTTTCCTGTTTTCATATGCTTGCCCTTGTGCTGTAAAGGCCATAAGGATATGGCCTTGGACCTGCACACCCCAATACTGTTGTCATGATGGATTCTCATGGGAAGCAATTGTCACCAGACTGAGAATCGTCCCTTTTTTTTTCTTTCTCCCGCTTCCTCTTATCGCTTATTTTGTGGCTTAAGTTTACATTAAATGCACCCAAAACTCAGTACATAGCAGAATAGATAACAGTTTTATGTCAATAGTCAACAATTATTCTAACAAGGCACGTGCACAAACCTTAGCACTCAAAGTGCACCTGGTTAAGCATGCTCCAGGCAGTGCTAATAGCATCACAAATGGGAACAACCAATACAGAGTTTGAGTTGAGCTAAATGGTCCTAGGAGAAAAGCACAATGTAACCCTACCATCATCTTCCCCATCACCACATGCAGAAGTGGAAAGGATATGCAGGAAAAAGAGACTTATCTAGGGACCTCTTTGCTTCTCTTCTCCAATGGATACTGGAAGGAGTTTTGCCTTTCTCTTTGTGCTATTTTTTTTTCACTCGAAGAGTAAATTTTGTCATTTGAATTTTCAGTTATGGATCGTGCTAATAAAAATTTGTGCATATAAGCTTGGCTCAACATCCTTAGTGCAATACTGGGAAGGTTATTTTTATTGTAAGGGTTTATGAGCAAGATTTAGAGACAAAAATGTTCTATCATCTCAGCTAATTGTTGATATTATAGAAGAAGAGCCCACAAAGAAAGACCAAAATTATAAATAAACTACTAAACTGACACAATAATAGAATAGCCAAATTCATAGTAATTACAGGAGTGGCACAAAGCATAAAATAAAAGTATTGATAGTTTGCTGGCAAAACAAATTATTAAAATGTATGAGAAAAGAGATCTGACTTTCTGACAGTGAGGGTGACAGAGCACTGGAACAGGCTGCCCAGAGAGGTTGTGGAGTCTCCTTCCCTGGAGAT
>JAWLRI010000367.1:1699989-1736057 GCA_034781795.1 Crypturellus tataupa | reverse complement strand
GCAGGGGGGTTGGACTAGATGACCTCTAGAGGTCCCTTCCAACCTTAGGCATTCTGTGATTCTGTGATTCTATGACTTCCAAGACACAACATCACATGTTGTGCACATTTGAATGATCTTGTGGAAAATTGGAGTAAAAAGAATAAAACTGTGAAAGTGAATGTGAAGAGAATGCAAAAAAAATCTTCATGAGATCCTAGGTGGGCATTGCCTCATTACATATTAATCTTGAATAGCTTCTAGAAGCTGCTTCTCTCTTCTTAAATATTCTCACTCTGATAAATACTATAAAAATGAAGGCATAAGTAAAGAAAAGCACGATGACTTAAAACCTTTCAGCTGTCTAACAAATGTCTATATGATGTAATTCCTGAAAGTACAAGACCACTGGCTCATTCAGAGTTGCTCCTTATTTGTGCTTGCCACACAGGAAGCTTTACAGAAAAGAGATACTGAAAATGATGGAAACTGTAATGTCAAGTTTTGAAATGGAAGAGTGGAACAGCTCTGAGTCAAGAAAGTCCAACTCAGAGCCATAGGGAGAACTATTATTTTATTATTATTTTATTATGTTGTGACCTAGCTCTTATGCCTCTTTGTGCTGAAAGCAGAGCTACCACCATGAAAGAAAAAAAGCAGAAGCAAAAGATACAAACTTGGAGTAACAGCATGCATTTCAACATTGCAAGTGAACAGACAAGAAAAAGTTTCCTTTCTGTGTGGCCAAGAAACTATATCTTTGATTTTCCAGGCTCTAGTTCTTTTCATGCCAAGTCCAAATTTCCTTGGGGAGCATAGGATATTTTGCTAATCAGTTATTGTAATCAGTCCTTATCTAAAGCTTCTAATCAGAGCTCATACTCCAAACAGTAGCCTTTTGGAGTGATTTCAGTGAGGCAATATTTCTTTGAAAGCAGAACAATTCAGTACCCTCTCTAGAATACCAAGTATGTCCATGATCTGAAGAAGGCATAAAAGAGGACATTGCACTGTGCAAACTTCATACCAGAAGCTGAGGCTGATCTGATCATCCCATACGTCTTACTGATTATATATCCCCGTGAGTTCAACATCGCAGACCGACGTATCCGCACTCTATTGCCATGAAGCCAAAGATTCACCTCCTCCTTAGGCCATGCCTCTTTTCTGCTGCAGGAATTCTGCTCCTGCTCATTGCTTGCAAATTTCACAAATTATACATAACAACTCATGGAACTTCAACAGACATAACACATATTGTAAGGTTTGCAATGCATAGACCAACTTTTTTGGGGGGGGAACTAAATCTTTAATCTTTTTTTTTTTGTTGTTGTTATCTCAAAATGGATTCAGAAAGCAAATTTTAAAGGATAAAGGAAGTTTAGTTATGCTAAATGCCTGTGCCATTTCTTTTCCTCTGCTTCCCAGAAGAAATACTCTTGTTTTATGACCTACTTCCTTTGCGGCAAACCAACTCTCAGGGGATTGGTTTTTATTTTCTTCTTTCTTCCTTTTTCTTATAAGGCAGCTTTTACAGATTGATATCTTTGATCATGTAGTAAAAATGCCATTAAAATCAATTGAGAAACATGTATTTATAATAATTTCCTTGTATGCCTATTTATAATAAATTCCCTGGTAGATCTGATGCAAAAGGCAGTGTTATTTCATAATGATGCAGCACCACGGCCATGCAAATGGTTCTTAGTCAAGATCAAGTTATGCATGTAAATAAACCCCAAGTTCACATCTGATCAGAACAGATATGTGGGAGGTGTGAACAGGACTGACCAGATGCTAGACCATATGATAAACACTGAGGTTCACGGCATCGTATAAAACCAGGCATTTATTTGGTGCAGCTGGCCACGCATAATCTTCTCTTAATTTATAAGGCTGGAGCATCTGGTCCATTGCTGTCATTCTAGCAGCTTTTTTGGAGCCCTGTTCTTGAATCTCTCATAGTTAAATACTGCAGTTCTGTGTGCTGGTCGAACGGGAAGCTAAAAGCACTTACAGCAAGAGATAAGCTGTTACTCCATCAGACTGATAAGGTGGTATTCAGTCATGGTCATGAAAGAAAACAGTAGGGTCTGCTGGCAGGAGTTGCACATTGAATGGCAGACTGGCAAAGATCGATAACCGTGAATTCCTATAAGACATAATATTTATTTCTCATCGGCAGAGACCTCAGTCACAATACAGGGATTTGGCAAGCTGATGCTGTTGCAACAGACTGTGCTTGTGATTGTGGACGTTCCCTGGTGACACAGCTAGCAAGGTCTAAGAGGAATAGCTTGCACAAGCTCTGATTTTCCTTATACTGTGAGTTATAGCTAGTTATACCGCTTAGCCTTTCCCACCCCGTATTACAGGACCAGAAAACAGCATCTATTTCTCTCTTTCCTGAGCATAAGCTAGTATATCACACTTTGTTAGAAACTGCCCGATTTATAAAGAACCGAAACACAAGGGGTGGGATTTCTCATTTGGCCTTCCAAAGAAATATCAGATATCCTTAAATGTCAGTAGACACAACCTCATTACCTTTAGGATATAATCTCATTAGCTTTAGGCATTGTTCGCTGCTTGGAGATTGATCCTGCAGGGTTCGTCTCGGAAGTCCCTAACTGGCTCACAGCAGAGGTGATGCTGGGAGGGGACCAGCACGTGCGCTGCTCAAGCAGCCCAGCAGCGAGTGCCCACGTAGGACACAAAGCAAAGGTGTCCTACACTGAGCGGTGGCTGTGCTTGCAGCACACCCAGTGCAGCGCATCCCCTGGAGAGCTCCACAGCAGACAGGCTCCGTGGGTCCATGAGGAAGGGATACGAGAAGGGAAAGGAAGGTCAAAGGAAGGCCTATTTTCCAGGTATTTCCAAACTGTCTTGCCTACAAGAAAGCCCTTACTCAAGGCCAAGAGGAAGGGCTCTTCCTCCACTCAGGTTTCCCAGAGACATAAACAGCAGGGCGGCTTGCAGGGTAAGGCACCGAGGAAATTGATTTTAAGAATTAAAAAATTCCCAATGGTATCTAGATACTGTGGGTGTAGATCAGTCCGCAGGGACTTGCCACAGCAAAGTTCATCTGCTTGCACAAGCCCAATGTCCAGTGTCTGAAACAGAGCACGTTGTAGGAACATGCCGTTCTCACTGCTCATGGAGAAAAGTACAGCACCAATCATTTTACCAATCCTGTCCCCAGTAAAATCATGTTTCAGGGCAGAGCTGAAAGGAAATCTGCATTTCAAATGGAAAGAGAAAATTGGCTTTTGTAAAACATGTGGGGCTGGTAATAATATATCATGGCACTGTCACCATGGCAGTGGTTCCTGCAACTCCAGAACCACTTTCTGTAAGTGTGCAGTGTCATGAAGGAAGTGAAATCTGATTAGCAAACATAGTGCAAGAGCTCTTCAGAGCATTTATTTGTTTTCCCAGTGTAAGGGCGGTGTACTTATTGTGACTTTATCAAGTTAAACTGTCAAGTTTCCAGCTTCTTTGTAGACCTGTAACGTGACAGCTGGTGTATTTTATACCCCTAAACAATTTCACGCTCTGCATCTGCATAAGTGAAATATTTGGCATTGTTGGTGTCTCTTCCCTGACCAGGGCTAGTAGATGTTACTGTAATGAAACTTTACATTTGTTTAACAATGACAAAAGGAGCTACAGTAAAGAAAGAGGAGACTTTGGGAAAGAGTTTGGATTACTGCAAAAACTTTTTTGGAGATTATGATAACCCATGAGTGTGCAAAGGTACCATTGCTTGAAGGCAAGATGGGCTGTTTCTTAATAGACTGCCTGCATGATTTTATTCTGGTCCTGTCCAGCACAGTAGATAGGGCAGTGTGTGCTCATCCAGACACTGGATATTGCTGTTCTTACAGTCTATAACCGTCTGTTAGAATCTGAAAATTGTCATGGCACTAGGTACTGTGCGAACTTTTGTTAAGTCTCTTTTCTCAAAGAAACCTTTACATTAAATAAAAAAGGTAAGGTAAAACAACTGGAAGAGAGAGAGAGGAGCAAAAAGGGAAGAGTCATGAAGGAAATCCGATTTTACAGACAAGGTGTGTAGAAACGGCTAGATGCCTGCAAATCTAATCGTTGAAATATACTCTATGATATAATGAAATGAAGGAAATATTTATGCCTATCCTCACTTGATAAAGTGTGACCAGCACTTACTTAGTTACAGCCTCCTTTCTAGTGACGGCTGCCCCAAGGTCCTGATGTTGCTTTGAAGAGTATTGCCCACAAGTGAAGTATTATGGACAGAATATGAAGAAAATGCTTTGGATGTGGTTTCAGTGATCTCACTCAAACTGATTTTTATACTACATTTATACTGCATTGTAAACTACATTTTTATATACACTCACACACACAACACATCTATAAGTATTTAAACTCTCGTTTTTTACAGACCTTAAAGAACTGGAAAAAAATATTTCCCCTCTGTATACTATGGCAGTTTAGCGGTGAGTATGTACTCAAACCTTGACCAAGAAATCATTTCCTTTGCGAGATGAAGACTAGTAGGAAGCAGATTATTAGAAACCGCAGAAAGGAAAAGAGTGTACAGTGAGTGCTGAATGAACGGTGACCACTAAAGCCTTTGTGTCTGTCACTGACTGAAAGAGAGGACCTTTCTGTTTCCATTTAATGAGTTCCTGCATAATCATATACTGGTTTCACTACCAGAAACAGTTATGTCAAGAGCCCTATCATGAAATTATAAACATAGGGTATGCTATTGGATTGCCTAGTTCTTATTTTAAACAAAGGACACTTTTTACTTCCATTTCAAACTTTGTTTCACAAGAAGAAAATCTTTGAAACTTCTATTTAAAAAAAAATATTTTAATTTCAAGGTTTAAAATGGTAAAACCCTAGACAAAGCTTTAAGGATATATTTTATTAAAATGCAAGGTTATTTGCTTTGTACTTCCAAATGAATACCATTTTAAATTGTAGTATAGAAAATACAAATAATATGTATGCTTTGTGTAGCCTATAAAGATCGTGATGAATCAGATCATTTAGTGCAGTAAAGGTTAATTAAAAAAAAAAGAAAAATGAAATATGTATTCCAGCCATGTCCTAATCCACAAATGTCAGCTCACATCTAGATCGATGATGGAAAGCATCTTCCGCTGTTATCTCTATGGGAAGAGAAAGAGAATTGCCAGTGAACTGTATATTTAAACTGCATGGTACTACGTTCAATTGCAAATGTAATGTATGACATCCTACCATATTCCTCCTATATTTCTAATGTTTTTCAACAGTCCAGCTCTTATGAATTTGTAAAATTTTTCAGTGCTAACTAGCATTTCAGAAGTGCAAGGGAATTGCTTCAAATCCAACCGCCTTCTTAGCATGAACCCACTAACTCTCAAGAAGGATCAACCTGTGTCATGTTATGAAGAAAAAGAGGGTGTTATAGTTGGAGCTCTGAGCTGAAGACAGAAGCCCAGATTCAAACTTTGATGTTTTTCCACTTTAGCCCATTTGGCTAAAAGGGACCCAAATCAAAGCTGTCTGAGGCTGACAACACTGAAGTCACCTTTGGCTTAGGTCTTTGTGTACTCTGTGCCCTGGGAACTGCAAGGCTGCATTAATAATGAATTTCTCTTGGGTTATGGTGTGTCAGGACAGTGTAGTGACTGAGACAGGTAAATGTCCTTTTAGATTAGCTAATTGAGCTAATTCTTGTCTTTCAGCTCAGAGAAACTTATAAAACTTGATAACTGATTTTTATCTATCTATCTCAAACACTTTACGCTTGAAGAATGGCCATGAAGGGAAGACGGAAACAATAACTGCTGTTGAAATAAATCCACCAGGTAAATCCCTGAAGAAAAATACAGAGCTTTCAGCAGAATTACATGTTAACAAAGGTGGAGTTCACTCTTTTCTTAGTTAATTATTACTTGACAGCAACAAAAATTGATGAAAGCAATTTTATGTATAGCAGGTTGACGAAAGGGAAAAGGGAGTCATTTCCGATCAATTTATACAGGGAATTTTCTCAGGTACTTACTGTAACTGTGCAAGCACTTTGCTAGCATACAAATAATTAGTCACACCAAACTTCTTTTTTCTTTGTCATGTCTTCCTCATCTGATGTGAAACTAGCTGAACTGATATAAAAACTCTGGCTAATATTGTTCGTATCTCTCAGAAAACAGCAGTTTAAATATTTTTTCTTCTTCTTCTTCTTGGACAATGTCTCCCTTTGGTGAGGGGATGGCTCTTGACTGCCAGCACCCCCAGAGCCTCCGTGGGTGACTCACCTGCCGTGGCAGTTGCTCCATGTCACAGCAGCACTGTGCATTGCCGCCGGCTGTACGCGCTGCTGCGGGACAGCAGCGGCACGTAAGTTTTTGCCCTGATGCAGTAGCTGACGCCAGGCCTCAAACCTTCTATTGTAATAACCTTGTCTGCTCCTTCATACACCAGGGTGCTGTGTTTCTTCAAAGAGGATGGAAGAAAAACAGCCAGTCAAGAAAACCGCCCTAGCAAGAGCATCAGTGGCTACAGTTTGGCATGGCCCCAGGATGCTGAACAGCTCAAGGGGCTGCATGAAGTCCAAATTACTAACATTTTATTTTGTAAAAAACATGCCCAAGTAATCCCCCTCCTGGTCCATCTGGTTTAATAAGGCCTGAGAGGATAAAATACTATATTGTTGGGAAAACATAAGGAAGCAAAGAATTACAACTCCATTCAGGCAAATTCCATTTCTGAGAAATAAGTCTACTTGTTTTCAAATATTTACACAGTCATGGATGCCCTCACAATCCTGGAGGGTAGTTTTGCTGTAAAACAGAAGGAGATGCCCACACACTACTCACTCCAAGGGTGAAGGTTCTGTATTTGAATGTTCACTTACCTCATCTAACAAATTGTTAATTATGAAGACTTGATATAGGAGATCATAATAATTAGTCATTGGTATGCTTCTGCCTGTCTTCCTTTTATAAGGGGAACGTGGAGCCTGGAGCTTTAGGATTATGGATTTCTTTCTGTGAACCACATTTACCAATGGAGGTCCTATCATAGCTAAAGAAATAAGTAAACTTATGAATATAATTATAATGGTTGTATAACACATCACAGACTGGAATTTAAATCTATTTACTCATGTAATGTTAGTGTTACCAACTCGACCTGATGATTTAAGCTTGAAATGCCATTTTGTAAATTCTTATTTTGCAGTGGTTATTGCTTGGGACATTTTGGGGCTGACGTTTCCTGGATTTTAATTTTACTTTTGAGCCAACATTTCCAAACTCTGTCAGCTCCGTGGTGCTGACTGCAGGTTACTCGAGTAAAATGCTTTGTATTCTTTGGCCTATTTTTTCCTGTTTATCTGTGTGCATGTATGAAACAGACATTTGAACTGTTTTGGTTATGTGACAGGAAACATCTTCAATCCTTCATTTCGAAGGGTTTTCAATCTGCTTGGCTAAGAGTGGCTGAGGGTAGAAGCTAGTGCCTACAGCCCCTAAAGACACAGCAAAGCAGAGATGCTCATGCCCCTCGCAGCTCTCTAGGAGAAGGATGCATTGCAGGATTTGTTGCTATTGCTTTTTGGTTAGAGTTTATGGGTTGGTCTGTACACTGACATGCAACACTTACTATATATTGACTACTGAAGGAGAACTACTTAATAAGCAGGCAACCTAGTGGTAGAGATGCCTATATTATTCAGTATTTTTACAGTCTTCCAATTTATCCTTTACCAAGAGATACTGTTGAACTTGATGTTCTTGAAGTTCTTTTCCAACCATAATAATTCTATGATTCTATGAGATTATAATGGTTGTACTGGCTAAAGCTTTGCACATGGCTTTTCTAGTCTATTGAGGTCAGGAAAATACATAAACGTTAGAAGATTGCTGGTTACACAACTCTCTGCTTTCTTCGTCCTTTTTCCAGCCACATAGATTTTTTTCTGTCTTTTTCCACCTCATGTCCATTCCTTCCAGCAGCTGTGAAAACTGCTGAAAATATCCTATATAGTCCCTTGCCTCGAGGATTCCTAATTACAGATAAGCAATTTTCTGTTACAGATAAGTAACTACTATCTGTATTGGTTGGCATTTAAAAATTATCATGACACTTCACCTAAGGACTACTGATTCATGACTTCTTTGTGTAAAGCTTTATTGCTGAAAAGAGATTACTCATGTTTGCAGAACACAAGCAAAAATTTTATATTCCACGCCATGAAAAAAAAACCCAAACTAATTACTTTTTCAAACAAACAGCCCCATTTGTTTGTACTTACTTTCTTGCCATGGAGTGAATCTGCAGCTGAGATTCCAGTCAGAATAGACTCCAGCTGAAGCAGCTTTTACTCTGCCATAATAAGGCTCTTGGATATTTGAAGTCTCATTTGTTAGGTCACAAAAATGTTTTTGAATCCCCCAGCAGTCGTCTTTGTTCTGCCATGTGCTCTGCCCATACCTGTGGAGAAAGAGGAGGAAAGGTGCAAGTGTTAGTCACCTCCAGCTGGGTCTGTACAGATTTCTAGCAGTTGATTGAGCTGTAGCAGCCACAGTTCTGCCATGGAAAATAAATCTCCTTCAATTTGTTGGGAGGGCAGATTGATTTCTGGGCTCTTTAGGAGTCACATTCACCACTCAGGAGAGGTAGACAAGCTTTGGTTTACCAATGCCAGATAGAGTAACTGTTTCAACCAATTAATTCCTCCAAGACAAAGGTGGTTTCAGGGGTTTATTGTCACAGATACTGACCCAGGTGTGCAAAGACAGGAGTTTTTGAGAGTTTTTACTGGGCTTGCAGAGTTGGTTCCTAGTAGGGTCTTAGATTGTCACTAGGGTTTCCCGAGTCGTTTGCATTCGGTCAGCTGCAGCTGATGGAGTTGGCCTCCCTCAAGCGGAGCTTTGGTGATGCTGACCTCCAGAGGTCTCTTCCAAGCAAAATTTTCCTGCAATTCTACCGGCATGCCTCGTGTGCCACAAGAATGCACAGGACGTTGCTGGAGATGCTGGTTATCAGCCTTTTTCAGGCAGTTAGACAGGGTTTTATGGGCTGTTAATAAGTTAACATCCTGAACAGAGCTAAACAGGGTATCCCCAGCCTAAGGAGACAGTAGCTTTTGTAACTTGAGAAACCCTATGACTTATAAATGGGGGTGGATCAGGGCTCCTCGGGAGGCTGGATTTCCCCTGGGTACTTACACTTTATACTGCACGAAGTAGAGAGTGTCTCGTGCCTTGCCGTCTCTCCCGGGCAGCCAGCACAAAGTGTTGTGGAAGTTTAACGAGTGAAACTCAACCTGCTGCGGTTTAATCGACTCCTGCAGGTCTTGACTTTCTGAAACTAGAATTGCTACAAACAATGAGGGGTAAGAGTGTGTTTGTCACAGACATGTTTTTTTCACATTCACATGATAGCGCGTTTGGCTTCAGAGTAGCAGGCTGCAGGGAAAATAGATGTTCTGGATCTCTATTTGAAACTTTCCAAGTCGCCATGATCAGATTTGGCAGTTACAGAATGCATCAAGTACTATGAAAAGGACATTTTTATGCCTTTTCTTTTAAATATATATTTTTCCTGTGAAAGAGAGCTTACAGAAGTCTTCAGAAACAACCCATCAGATTAGCTCACAGAGCCTACAGGAAGCAGCTACATCAGAAGTTTAAGTGCTCTTTCCTCTGCATATCTCAGCTTTAACCTTCAGGGATTATAGCAGTTTTTCACGGGAAAGTTCTCATGCCTCTAAGCTGCATGTTATGGGACCAGTTACCATAGTTCTGTTTACTGCCTCTTGCTAACTGCAAAATAACCTGAGGTTCATTGCTTTTTCCGTCTATGCTGCTTGAAAAAAAGTTTTCAAACTGAGGGAATCACAGAGAATCAGTTGACAACCTCTCTGAAATACCCAGGTCCTGAAAACACCCTGGGAGGATGCAGTGACCCAGATGACTATATTACTGCAGCTTTTTCCCCAGCAGTGTCACCTGTTGATACTAAGCTGTTACTAACAGTACTAGCTGTTGAGCTAAGACTGGTAATACAGCTAAAAATGAATGTAATGGGCCACATGTTTGTTTTAATGTCTGTTCAGAAACTTGAAAGACAGCCAAGCAGACCAACCTGGAAAGGACAGAGCTTTTCAAATTCACCAAAATATCCCAGGATTTCTTAACTCATCTATATTCATTAACAGATCCCCTTGCCCACGTTGGAAGAAAATTAAAAATTTTTACTTACTAGTTGTCTTCTCCTGAAGCAGGTGCAGCAATAAGCAGAGGAGGGAGACTCTGATCCCCCTCATGTTAGGAAAGCAGCATCATAACTGAGGATCATCAGTCTTCCTCTTGGGCTTGTCTTGTAAGGAAGTAATTGTTTAAACATGCCAGAATTCCCCTTTTTCTTTTCCTTTTTTTTTTTTTTTTTTTTTTTTTAAGAAGATATCCAAAATCCCCCTTTTGGCTTTATTTTAACCTAGTAGAAAACATATGAGTTGCTCTGAATTAAACATAAGTGATTGTTTGTACTTGGCAGCTGTGGTCACTCATGGGTTTGCAATTAATTCTGAAGCAAACCAACATGAAAAAGATCCTTTTCTAAGCACTAATTCCCAAAGGATCTGAGCCTGGCAGTTTTCCCCATAAATTTGTCAAGTCTGTCCCCTTTGGGATTTGCTTGCTAAGTGCTTTTTTCTTTGTTATTTTAGCTCGCTGATCTCTCAGAGCTGAATCTCACCTTAACAGCATAAAACCCCTACCTCGGGATGTGGGCTGCTTAGGGGGCCCGTCTTTGGGTACAGCATCGGGTGCTGTTTTCAGGAGCGCTCACGGCAGGACATGGCCCTCGATGGGGACGGAGGTGAGATTCCCGGGCACAGTGAGGGCGAGCATCCCCCTCGCTCCCAGCAGCGCCCGGAGCCGGAGCACTGCTCCGCGTCGGACTTTGGACTGCCGGGAGCCACGTGCTCCGTCCGCTGGGATGTGCCACCGGGCTGTGAAAACAAACTTGGGAATGGGTGTCACTGGTCCCTGTGCCCACGTGCGCTGCAGCCCGGGGCCAGCGGGTGCCTGGGCGCAGCCATCAGAGCCGTCTCCACCAGGAAATGCTGCCCAGCCCCTCGGCTCTGGAAAAGCCCCCGGCTGGGAGCCGCCTTCCCTCCTCCCGCGCTTAGCCGGCTCCCATGCCCTGCTGTCCGCTCTCCTCCCGAGAGCTCTTCACCACAAACAGGCCCAGTTTGGGGAGATACAGCAGAGCGCTACTGAATGCTGCCCACCGATGCGAGAGCCGCCTGTGTGTAGGAATGGGCATTTCTGCTCGCAGAAACAGGGATTTGCCCAATAACCATCTTTGCCTTGAGAAAAAGGGGAAGCAAAGCACCTGTCAGCACAATAAAAAAGTACAAGTTCCGGTTGAAACTGATGTACTTTTTCATTAAAAATGCTCAGTTATACTAGGCAAACAAACAAGTAAACTAAGGAACTAGGCTTATATATACTTCAGCAATATTTGTTGGGCATCGTTTTTTTGGCTCAGCTGATCTAGTATACTTCGTTGTTCAAGGCATTTATAATAGATGTATTAAAACTGTAGATGACTTTAAAAATTAGCTACTTAGCCCACTATCGCGACTAATAGAACAGGGAAGAAATGCACAAAAGAAGAAAAAACATAAACCAATGCAGAAGGTAAAAAGGCCTTTCTGCCATCAGTGCCTGGAAATTTTTTATCTGTCCACTTCCCAAACACATTTTTCAAAACCCCATGACCTTTAAGCAGTTCCCCACACTGAATGCGATTACCATTTCATCACCTCCTATGAGCTCAAGTGCAGGAACGAGGAAGGTTTCTAAACCAACGAGCAGACCGAAATGCCGCCGGGGCTCGGCCACGCGCCCTGCGGCTGCGCTGGCCTGGGCACGGGGCAGCCGGCACCGCGCGGCGCCCGCGCTCTCTGCGGGGCCTGCGCCAGCACCGCTCCGGCCGGCAGCTCCCAGCAGCCCCGCGGAGCGGCCGGAACGTGGGAGCGAGGAGGCCCGTGGAGCCGGAGGCCACGCTGCTCCCCGCATCTCAAGGGCGCTCTGTTTTGTGGCCTCGCGGGGAGGGAACTGCCCACCCCCCGGAGCAGCTGGGTTTCCTGCGCGCTCTGATAGCGCCTTATCTGCAAGGCGGCATGGCAGGCTGGGGTCGTTGTAACTCTTGCCAAACTTTGAAATTATTCAAATGTTTGCTTATCCGGCATTATCTTTACCACATTTTTGCTCAGTCGTTTTTCTTGAGTGCGTTGTGGTTGGTGTCATAAAAATAGATATATTCAAACAATACCAGCTGTATACACATGTGCACACATATGTACACGTCTGTATGTACACAGACGTGTACGTACATACAAATTCAGGACATATATCCTGAATTTAACAAACTATATATATGGCAAATTTTGTAAAAAAGAAAAGGAGGAGTCTAATGCACATGCTAATATGTATGGAAATACTGTCTATTTTAAATAAATGAGGACTTTTAAAAAACAATTAAAAAATAAAGGTTCAAACTTTTGTGTAATAATGACTGAAATAGTAGTGTAGATGATTCCACAGATCCAACAAAGAGATCAATCCTCTCTCACATCCTGCAAGAAAATACGCAGAACTGCGGACATGAGAGTTTTTTTTGCTGGAATAAAAACCTATTTAAGTGCTGAGTAAACAGAGTTCATTCTCTTGAGGTTTGCTTATTGCCGCATTGCTACATGGAGATAAACATCAAGTACATTCATGTTGGAAGCTGCCTGACTCATTCGTTTTGTCAGCACCATTTTTTCTTTTCCTGGAGCAAATCATTTCTGATCCAGAAGGGCACCACAGCTAACGCCGGCGCTCCTGCAGCAGCACCACCGTTGTCTTTCCAGGATGTGGCTCTCTGGCGTTTATTGCAGGTGCGTGGGCAGGCTCACGTGTGCGTATCCTGCAGGTGCGGGAAGGGAGGAAACGCCAGGAGCGGGATCCACAGAGCCTGCTTCTAGTAACTGCCAGAGGCAGTTTCTCTGAAGGTCTTTCCTATCTTTAGTGTTTTATCGTGGTTGGATGGACAATTAAAAAGGAGCAGTTCTGGTTATTTTGGCCCCAAATGGTGTTCTTGATTGTAGCAGCATTTTTCTGTCTTTTACCCTTCTAAACAACCAGCACAGATTCATAAAAAATATATATGCTGGAGAAGGGCTCTGGAGAGCACCTAGTCCAACCTGACGCCCAAAGCATGGCTAACTGCAGTACTAGCCCTCTTAACCACTTTAATTTCGAAGCAGTTTTCGCTTACAGCTCATTGGGATTCCCCTGCTGCTACTGAACTGTTGGTTTTTGTCTTTTGATTATTTACCTCCAAGCAAAGTCTGCCTCTGGCTTTTCTCTGCCCTCGTCTCCCCCTTTTATGTAGATCACAACTGCAATAGATCTACCCCCCTCCCCATCCCAAGACATCTCCTCTCCCGGCTGAACAAATTCAGCTCCCTCAGCCTCTTCCCGTACAGCATACGCGCCCGCCCTTTCTGATCTCAGTGCTGTGACCATGAATCACTACTTAAAAGAAAAAAAAAGTAATGGGAAAGTTTGCTTTTTCTTTTTTCTCTTTTTTTTTTTTTTTTTGATGTTCAGTGGAGATGACGCTGTCACAGAGGAGCTGCTAGAGAAGCGAGACCAACTTTCGCTGCACAGCGTGGGCACTCGCTGCTTCCTGCCCGCAGGTGTGAACAGCTCGGGGGCAAGAGGCTCTGCAGAACGCTGCAAATTATCATCAGAAACACCAAATTGCCCCAAGACACCAGTAACCAACACTAGTGCTCGTTAGGAACTGCGGGTAAGGCCCAACAGAAGAATTACTCAAAGGATCTTATTTAAATGACGCGTTTCTTTAAAACTGTTAGTCTGTTCTCGTTTGAAAAGCTGTGTGATTTTTTTCTGCTGCTAAGGATTGGAACAGTTAATTTATCCAGAGCACACTTGTTTTCCTTTAGATTTTGGCTCCTTTCTGAATCATCTGCAGATTAAAACCCACCGGATGAGAGGCGTGTGGGATTAATATTCCCTAGCTGTTCTGGTTTAGCTGAGGTTAGTAGTGTAGGAAAGATGCCAGGTACTCGCTTCGGCAGTAAACAAACACGAGTAAGGCAAAACGAATGCTGCTCGTGTTTCCTCGGTAAAGAAGCGGGGCTCAGTGCCCGGTGGGACAAACGGTTGTTCTGCTCGATACCCGGGCACCAGCGGCCGCGTGGGCAGGACGCGACCCACGGGCTTGCTCTCTGCAGGCCGCTGCCGGGGCGCCGCGTCACCGGCACCGCGGCCGTGCCTGACCGCAGAGCAGCTGCTGCGAGTCACCGCGCTGCAGCGCACAGGAGGGAGCCCCGCGGGAGCAGCGGGCACGGCTGCATCCGCGGCGTCGGCAGCGAGGCCTGCGCGACGCTCCGCTGGCCACCTCCGCTGTCCAAGAGGGAGGACTCCCCAGCCACGGCAACCGCGCAGGGAGGGAGCCCCGCAGGCAGCCTCGTCCCTGGTGGAAGGACTCGATGCTCCCGCCGCACCCTCCTCTGTGGGCAGGGCAGGAAGGTGCTGCCTGCGCTGCCACCACTCTCCCAGCAGCCGGAGAGACGGCGCCTTCAGGAGGCGCCTGCCCCGCGGGTCTGCGGCCCAGCGCTCCCGCGGGAAGGCAGCTGCTCCCCTCGTACCTCCTCACCGAGGGAAGGGGCTGCGCTTGGAAGCTGCAGCGCATTCCACCTCAGCCCCCTGGCAGCGCGTCCTGACACATCCTCGCTACGAGGCTCTTTCCCTCCCACTGTGCTTGTCGGGCTACGTAAAAAAACAGCAGCCTTCCAATCTGCGGAGAGTTTGTGATTGCCTTTCGATTTCCTCACTAAAACTTGCACGTCCTTTGAGGAACACAAGCTCTAGAACTAAACTCTATGTGCTAGTATTCTGTCACCCCTATCTTCAGGTTACTATTGTATTTCTAAAAATATTTTGTAATTTTATTAGTTTTATTTGACATCATCTTCTGGCACTGCTGAGGAACCAGCCAGATCAGCTTTTCAGGACATCATCCTCCTCTCTCAGCATAAATGTTTTTTGTTGTTCTGAATTTGACTGCACTTAACCAAGAGGAAAAAAAAACCCAAAAGTAGATTACTTTGTAATATTTATTTGCCAAAACCCTTTTCTTATAGGAAAAGAAAAAAAAGACAATGCTAAATAAAGCTGCTGATTTTGCTGCACAGACTGGAAGTAGTTGACAAAGTGGAAGTCATTCTCAGTAACTAATCAACCAGGTTGTTCCGACTTGGATCCGGACAGCACTGCTTACTGTTTCAAATAGTGCAAAAACTGGACAACTGCAGGATTAATTTTGCACAAGAGAGGAGCAGCGGGCTCTTGGAACCATGGGGATTGCTGGCTCATGGTTTGCTGTGTCCAATATGTCTATATATACACATATATATACATATATATGTTTATAAACATACATAAAGCTCTACCTGGACAGCAAGAAAAAAAAAGCTTCTTTGCCATAAAAGAAATGAAAAAAGGCCTTTTTCAGCCCAGTCAACTATTTAGTCAGTTCACTGTCCCATTTTAGAAATAAGACAGTCAAAAAACAAGGGTGGACACCACATACAATGGGAACTTACCGGAACTCTACTCCATACACTTGGAATTGAGAATGGGGTAAAAATTGCTAATCCATTATTAAAGTTTCTAGAAATTGCAATAAATTTAAGTAGCTAATGCATTTTATAAGTCCATCAGTGTTTCCAGGCACCCGCGCTGGGTTCAGGTGACTCCCGGCTGCAGCAGGAGCGACGAGGCGACCCTGCGGCAGGGACACGGAGACATTACTTGGGGCGTTTCCCCCCACAGGACATCGCAGCCCCCAAAAGGACGAGTCTCACCTCAGGACGCACCCTCCTGCATGCCGATACGCTGAATGAAGCGGAGCAACTGGCCACTTATCCTTTCATGTGTATGCACCACAAACAGCACTTGCTGTTCATTTTTAAGTAACGCTCATGTGTACACAACACACACACAAAAAAACAAATAAACAAATGAGCTTAAAAATGAAGATTTATTCTTTGGTATAAAAGCTAACAGCAGCAAAAAGGACAGCAGATTTGCTTTCAAGATTTTTTAGTTGCATATAAAAAAACATTAAATTCACACTATTTACAAGGAACTGAGTTACAATCTTGAGAAAACCCAAAATACACTCAGAAAGCAAAATATGCTCTCCCTTTTTGGCAGAACACTGAGTTTGCCAAGATCAAGATGACTTGAGTTGGACATCAGAAAAATATTTCTGAAGGGTAATGTGCTGGTAGAGTAGCGGTGCTGCGCTGTCGTTAGAAAGGCATGCTGGAGGAATGATGTGGGTCCAGGGAGAAAAGCGAGCTAGATCCCTGGAGGCTCCACCTAGCCCAGCAATGGACAACATGGAAAGGGTGTTAATAAATATGGATTTCATATTTAAAAGATTGGGCTTTTAAAAAAATCATACAAAAGATGGCTATGCAAGTCACTATAGAAAAATCTCTGCATTTTGGCTTTGATATAGAGCATTTATTTTGTAAAATGAAAGATGCATTTTTTGACACACTGAAACTGAATTAAGTATTTATTACTATTAAAATGTTTATTTGACACGATTCCTCCTAGCTTTACTGAGGAAAAACAGGTATTTGCATGAAGCCTCTCTTCCTAGAGTCATAACCACTGATGGACTATATGCCAACATATACCACAGTACCATTAATTGAGGGTTGATAAAAAAAAATGCGAGTTCTCACAGAAAGGACAACTGAGATCTTTAAAGAAGTTGTTAGCTGTAGATGCTAAAGCAGATCCATATTCCCCACTCCCGGAAGCCCCCTGCTGCAGCGGGCTGCTGGACATGAGGCTGTGTGCTGATAAATACCACAGGGCACTTCCCTGGAGCCCAGGCCCTCTCTAAACACCAGTGAGAGCTGCTGGAGACAGGGCTGTGGGAGAGGAAGCTCAGCCTAAGGCAGGGGATCTCATTTTGTCTTACTGTGACCTCGTGTATTGCCCTGGCCACCGCCAACGAAGAGAATAAACTGGAGAATACTTCTCCAGCCCACAGTCATAAACCTGGAAGCTGTTTGAGAACTGGGACATCTGGACGTACCCCCAGAGGGGTTGGCTCAAACCACCCCTCTCCCACCAACTTCCAAGGTTAACGACACAGCACGGAGGCAATAGCGCTGCTCAAAGTAATGCTCGAGGGCTTGTGCAGCTACACCGGAGCGACTTCAGTTATTACTCCTGGGAGAGTTGCAAGAAGAGGTTAGATAGGAACGTGCATGTTGCCTAGTATGAAATACCTAAAAGCAGTGAATCTCAAGCACAGAGCAAGAGGGCATTTTCATAACAGAGAACTATCTTCCCACCTGCCTAATTCTTCACAAGTTCATCATTTGTGTGTTCCTTGTGGTTAATCCTGACAATACCTACCTTTAACTGTATCCTACACATAGCTGCTTCCTTCCACTCACAGGGCTCTACATGCCTTGAAAGATCCCAGGCAGAGCAATGTACAATGTAGCATTGGAAAGGGGCTCAGGAAAGGTCACTTGGTTTTAAAACCTACCTCTGCCCTTAATCAGGCAAAAGGTACTGCTGCTTTTCCAGAAAGGCACCAAAAATCTACAAAGAAAGCTATCCAGAAGAGAAGTCACTTTGTGAGCTCATCTATTCACGGAAGCCTAATAGGGTGAATCTTACGGAACAGTTTGCACAGAGAACAGTGCCAGATATTAGAGATGCAAAGTGCAAACTAATACTGTAAATCTAACATTTCTAAGCATTTACCTAAACCTGACGCAACAGTTTGGAGGCAGACAAACCAAATGGAGTGGTTGCTATGGCTAATCCCTGACATTCTTCAGGAGCAGCAACATTTTTTCAGATGCAGACAACAAAAAAGAAAAGATGATGCTGGTTGCCAGAAGAATTGCTCCTAGCAGCAGCAACAAAAACAGTTACTCAGCAAATTAACAATTAGAAACTTTTTCAAGACAACAAACAAACAAATAGCCAACAAAAAAACAGTTTCTAGTACCCTAATTCTCCCTGTTAAGCCAAGTCTAACTTTAGCGCTTATCTGACATTTATAAATTTCCAAGGTATCGGAAATCATTTGACTTCTGTCCTTTTTACCGCATTTATCAGCAATAAACCTGAAAGAGGACAACAGCTCCAAACCGTACAGAAGGGCTGCCCGTCTCCGTAGCAGACAGACAGCTAAAAGCACAGGTCAGTGGCGCTCCACACTTGAAGTTCATTTTGGTTTTCACGGTCTTCTTACAGGAGAGAGGCTTCCTGCCCTCCTGCTGTGGGGATACACAACCACACACACAATCAAGTCCTGGGCCCCACCAGTTGCTGGAATCTCAGACCAGGACATGGCACACAAAAAGTCAGATGGTTCCATTAGACTTAAACCTAATTCAAAAATACACCCAAGTCAGTTAGCACATACTGTAATCCTTTTAACTCTGCTTTCTCTTATAACATTTCTGTTGCAACAGTTGCCTACTTGGTTTGTTTTTTGTTTTTTTTTTTCTCTCCTTCTGTAAATTATGAAAATGCTACTAGGAGAACATTTAGTCCTGTGAGGAAGGAAGGAAAGAGCTATTTTCTTGAACCCTTCGGGTACTGTGCACATATTGCTGTGGTTAATGTCTGATAATTGCAGGAAATGAAGCAGGTCAGCGGTTCCTACAAAAACTAACTTCATTTTACGAGTATTCATACCAGCACGACATGTGGGGACAAAAGTAGTATAACACCCGTTTTCCTTCAACAACCTTTGTTATAATATGCACAATTTATGAGCTTTTCAAATACTTATGATACACCCATTAAAAGAAATCCTTTAAAATAGATACTTCTGTAAAAAAAGTGTGGAGACGTCATCTTCTGTCCAAAAAAATTTCTGTGATTAAACATTAAACAAAATTCTTTCAATAAGGATCAGTTATACTGCTGAAACAAGAGTTTTCAAGAACGTAGCTTAGTTACACAACATAGCTAGGCAAGTCAAATTGATGCAGCTAAACACAAATACTTCTTTTTTGTATAGTCTTCTATAGAGTCACCGAATTTGAGTTTTGAAGGAAATTGTCTTAGATTTACCAATTGAAACGTAGAAAGTAGTAGTCCTCCAGTGCACCCTTCTGATTCCAGAACAGAACATGGCAAATAGCTGCTTCTTCTGTATTGATCATTATACTTTAGAACTTTAGCTGTTATAATATGATCAATCCTGTCCACGTTCTTTAGTAATGCTGTTCTTCATGAGTTCTGGTTCAATGCTGCAGCTATCCCGGTTGCTCGGTGGGCCTGTATGCAACCACAGGCCGTTCTTCACCAACATCTATCAACATATTTAGTGGCACATGAGGCTTGTCATAGCCTGAAAACTTGAGCGTGCTGCTTGGATGGATGGTCTGTTGTACTACTGTGGTAGAAACCTCTGCATCTGAACAGTTACTGCATATCTCTGTCTGGTTATTGTCAGAAGGGAAATAACTCTCTCTCCCTTTATGATTTTGTTCATCATCAGAGGATACCTCCCCTGTGCTTTCATGCACAGAAAGCTCTTCCGAGTTGCCTCGTACCTCAGGCAGGAGAATAGAAGATGCCCCTTCACTAGAATTCTCAGGATTAGCAATTCCTTCCTTTTGCTCTACCTTCAGTGGGTGCACTTCTTCATCAGCTGGTGATGGTGGGTCACCTGGCATGAGACTTATGACAGAGTTGCATTTTGTTTCTGGTTTTGGTTCTAGAAATCTGCTTGTGTTTAGGTTTCTTATCACACTGACCTGAAATGGAAATAGGCAAAATACAACAAATAAAAAAGGCTTTTATTTTTGTACAGGTTATTAAAGGTTTATAATATGAATTTAATTTTATTTCAGTAACTTCCACAGATGTTAGCAAAATGAGACTTTGGCAGATTCACTAACCTATAGCTATTTATCCAATTCTTTGATCAATACTTTTAGGCAAGCTCACAAAAATGTTTTCAGTGGGCAAGTACATTGGAAGGACCAGCTCCACATCATAGGTGTAACCTTCACCTGTAAATTGTATTTAAGTCATTTGAAGTTCACAGTGGCAAGGAGAAAGAGGAGGAGAAAAAAAAAAAGAAAAGAAAAAGAAAAAAAAAAACACCAACACCACCACCCAAACAGTAGCACTCTTCCTTCTGAATCAGTTTCAATAACCTTTTCAAGCCTAGACATACATACGAGCATAACTTGTAACGAGTGTAATTTTCCAGCACTGTCTCAACAAAGAGAGAAGAGACCTTCCAAGAGGGATCTCTAAAATTGTATGAGAAGCTTAAAACAGTCCTGCTAGTCACATCTATGCTGAGGCCTTCCAGGTTGTTTTTCCAGGATTATTAAGCACTCCATCAGTACTGCAATGGGATATTTCCATTTGAAAACTCCACTGCCATCAAGCCCTTCAGGAGCCAGGCTTCAGCCTGTTTTAAACAGACAGGCTTTCAGCCCACATTGGTTTGGTGCTGTTTTTTGTTTTCTTTTTAACATATTTTCAACAATACATACGAAACACAGTAGGGTAGGTTTTCAGCTGTGCCCTAAAGCCAGCATAAATCTTAGGGGAAACAGGACTTTTCAATCCAAGAGTTTTTTCAAATTCTGTAATTCACTAAAGTTGGAACCTTTAGTGAATAACCTAGAGCATAACCTACTATGAACAAACTAAATTCTTGTGAGAGGTATACAATTACTGTTTTTGAGATATTTATTAAATATTTTGACTGGAAAACATTGGTTGGGTCAAATGTGAAAGGGAGGGCTGTAGCCACAGTGGAAAAAAATGGTGGAGAAAATATAATATGGCTTAAGAAAAAGCCATATTCTATGACTTTCTAAAGCCATAGAATTCTAATTCTATGGCTAGAATTCCATTCTAAATAGGCAAAAAGAATCTTCCATTTTGTACTTGTACAGAATATTCCATTAAAAACAAACAAACCAAAAAAACAAAAACAACAAAAACCCCATCATATCCCATGAAAATTAATTACTTGTAATCTGAGTTTTACAAACACCTGTGTTACCAGGACTAGGGTGAGGTGATCTTTTTGAAAGTCAAGATGTATCACTAGAAACTAGTAAAAGTGGCATTAAGATGTCTCCTTAACAGCCATAATATGCCACACTAACAGAGCTGCCCTTCAGAAAATTAATGGCAGTAGTCAATATATGGCAATAATCAATATACCAGATGAAGAATATTCAGAGTAATTTTACATGAACACAGTTGGGAATTACCCATACTTAAGAAGTTGACACTCAGAAGGTAGTTGCAGAAAACAAAATAAAATCAAAAAGGTGCAGATACTTAAAAGTTAATAAAGAGTTATTAGGACTGATATTGTACTTCTTGAAAAAAAACTAATCATAAAGATTCAGTATTTTTCCATATATATGTCATATACTCTGTATCATAAATACATGTACCTATACTAATCTCAAAGGGACCAGAATCTGTGGCTTTTTGGAGTAGTAAAAAATCTTTCTCCAATAGTTATACAGTAAGTGACATGAGAAGATAATTCCCTATTTAAGTTGGAATACTTTCAGAATATGAATTAAAGTTAATGCTATACAAAATAACAGCTAAAAGCTGCCTTTCCAGCAGTTGTAACCTTCCTCTGCTCCTTAACCCTGCACCCACTACTACAGCACAAACAAACAAAAGAAATCACATCAAAGAAATGGAGTGTTTTTCTGTCCTTTAAAGATTTACACATGGTCCTAGATTCATATTTTTAAAGTGAGTTAGGAAAAAGGCCTTATTTTCCCCCTACACAGTTTCTGCATTTCATACTGCTTCCTGGAAACTCTTATAAAGAAGAATCCGGAGGATAAAATAATCTATTCAAATATACCCAAGACTGAATACAGTGAGTTTCTGCCTAAAGTAATACAGAGTAGACACTCTTATTTCCTTCCAAAACAAGGAAGGCATTGGAAGAAAAATACTTCACAGGCTTCCTGGTATTAAAGTTTTAAACTTGAAGAGATGTTGAATCACAATTTACCTAAGTTAGCAATTCACATAGTCCTTTCTAGTGTCAAAGTGAAGAATCAACAGATCCTCCTGCATTAAATTGGAATGCCATGCAAAGCATCTCCAGTAAAAAGTGTAATTAAGATATGGGTTACTATTTGAAGAAAAATATTTACTGTAGTTAAGTTAATATTTTGCTTTTGCGTACATAACACAACATTGGTAAACTGAGAGTCAACAGGAGAGTTTAAGCTCTATCTTAGTAGTACTTCCTGCATGATGCACGTGATTTGATATTTTAAAGTCTCCAACAAGGACACCTGAAGTTTCAGGTCTTTCACAATGTTAACAGCCTAGAGCATATCCCAGGTGGAATCCAGGCTTCGGGATATATATAAACAATACATCCAAAGAAGAATCAGTAACTGTCAAGGTACTTAACAGGTCCTGTCTCAACTCTGTTTTCCGAGGCTTTGTCCTAGCAAATCCCAGGAGGACCTTCTGGAATGACTGAAGATGGTGGTGGGAGGAGTATCTTGAAATACTTTTAGAGAGATAACCGAATGGCTCATTATGACAGCTGTGCTGCTGAAAACATCAGATATACCTGTGATCCAGTAGAGGACAAGTAGCACGACAACGTTTTGTGAACAACATGCACTATTTCACTAGAGTCATCTTCCCAGTAGGATCCCCCCCCTACAAAAAGGGGTGTTTAGCACATTTAAACTAAGAAACTTTTATAAAAGTAATCGCTCAATGTTGTTCACCTTATAAGACAGTCACATTTTGGAAGCAAGACCTGAAATGATTGACCCGCTATTTCTTGGGAGTCTTAAAAAGCTTACAGAAGACAATGTGAACATTTGAGATCTAAATGGCAACAGAATTTTTTCTTTTCTTTGACTATATGAGCAGTGAGGCAGTTGCATGATGACTTTTTTTTTTTTTTTTTTTTTTGGATGATGAATTTCAACTTGCTGAAAGTTACCAAAATGATTTAATATTTTAGTGCTTTCTAGTATCTACTTAAAGCTATTACAAAGCAGATCTCTGGAAGGTAGCTGTCACCTCCTAGCCTAGTAACATACAGAGAGGCTCAACAGATGCTTTGTTTTCAGACAAGCTCAGTTTGTAAAGCACAGTAGTCATGACTTGTTTGGAAAGACGTATCTGGTGTAGATTTAAAGCATTCTAAGGCATCTGAAGAGATAATTCCCATGTAATTTATATCACCTGCATTGAAACTATGCTTGTGAGCTTTACAACTTAGATCTCAGAATTCAAAGGAAATGGACTGAAGGTAGGGGCCTTTACAAATAGTTTTTAAGTCTCATTCAATTCCTTAAACAAGGTACAAAGTGGAATGTGAGCTAGTCTGCTTAAGAATTCCTTAGCTTATATAGACTTCAATCAAAACCTTCACATAGCAGGGAAGAATCTGATATGCTGGAACACCATACTGAGAACACACATTGAAAATGGGCACTGAAACAAGTTTCACCAAGACAAGCTGAAGTGTGAACATGCAGCACACATCAGTAAACTCACAGCAATTCTGTATCACCCATTCTCCCCCATGTGATACTCCTTTTCTTCCTAATCCTTTAGATGTGGTACCACAGTAGATTTGGAAAGCCAGGGCAACAAGGCATCTACTAGTCACTGCTTAGAGTCATTCTGGATTAAGGTATCTTTGGCTATAATAAATTGCCTTCACAAAACTGTGTGTGTACAAAGAACGTAACGCTATATATTCAGATAGTTACACATTAGCATGAAAAAGAAGCTGAAAGAAGTCACCGGTGTCTCCCTTTTCATTCTGACATGCTTGGATGGTACCTGGGCGGAGGTGCTGCTTAGAGAAGCAAGCAGCTTCCGACAGACTAAAAAGCTTCCCGCAGCCAAGGCTGGGCAGTTGCTGACTCTTCTTCCCCACGACTGCCCTCTGTCTCTGACATTTCCCTGAGTTCTTCCCTCTCCCTACAACACGGCTACTTTTTTTTTTAAACTCCACACGTTACTGTAATAACGTTACACAATTAGAGTTATCACAACATTACCATAAAATTAAGACACCTCATGCATTTCCCTGTCACTAGAATGAAAGAAATGTATCTGTGTGCACTGAGGATCTATGTGTATTGCATCTATGTGCACTTCCAAATAGGCCAAGTAATGTTGCTTCAATTAAAGAGACCAAATTCTAATGCTAAAATAAATAGATTGTAGACACTGTGACAATCTTAGATGGCGTAAATTCTAAACATCTACAAGAGCACAGTAAACAGTGAGACACACAAAGCTGCTCAGTTAAATTTTAACTATCTGGAAAGTAAATATTAATATAATTAATAATTATTATTTAGAGAAGTCTGCACTTACCAAAGACTTAGGTAGCTTTATGTTCTTCTTCCTTAATTTCTTGTAGCCATAAAACACAATCAAAAATAGTCCAAAGATCAGGATAACACCAATCACAATTACAACATTTGTTGAGCCTAGGAAGTTAGAGAAAAAAAATAAACCATTGCTGTATCAGTTAGAAAAACTTTAGAAACCAAAATAGCTCAGAACTGTTAGCTGCAATAGGTGAATGTATCTATTTACCACCTTTCTCAAGAACTTGCTTTATAAAACACTATATGAAAATTACACTGACATACAATTTCCAAGTTATGAACACAATAGTGTTTTTATAGAGATAAAGGAATTTTATAAGTAACTTTTCATTCCTTAGAGGTAACAAGCGTGACTTTAAAAATAAATTGTCTATGTGATAGAATATTAACTGACATAAGAATTACTGCACATAATCTACATCCATAAAAACACAGTAATTCCCCCAAGCATACTGCTCTTCTTCTGTATAAAGAAAGAAGACATTCAAAGTTATCAGTTTCATCTCTCCTCTTTAATGAAATTTTGGTCAATATTAATTGACACTAAAGAGTCTAAAAGAAATTTTCAGAGATATTAAGTTGGGTCATTATGTGTCTTTGTTCTCTAAAGGGATCATCTTAAACAAAATGATAGCTTTTTTTAAAAAAAACCACAAGTTTATTGCTACTTCAAACTCACGAAAGTCTACTTGTGTTTTCTTTGGAAATATGATTCAGCAAAAAGCAATTTGTTACAAGATGGATGTTCTGCTTCTGAAAAACTTGCAACTCACTGAATGATCCGTTTTTCACTTGCTAATAACTCCAATGACCATGTAGAGTCAAAACAAATTATAGAATTCCAGTGAAGCAGGAAAAGCTTCCTCTCTGCCCCAGCCCAGTGTCACTTGAAAATCATGTATTATCTTTATAAGTGTTTAGAACTGGGAGCATACTTGGCAAGAATTACTATGTTTTCCCTTGTTACTCTCCTAGGGAACAAGCCAGCCTAGAGCTATATCACAGTCAGAATACTTAAATGAATCTCTGGTCAGACTCTGTATGACAGCTCTTCAGTCACATTCTTATTAAACTTTTAGAATTCTCTTACTCAAAGTCAGCTTGAGAGGAATAGGAATGCAGCTTTCTTCTGATGGGGCACCAAGTATCAGATCATTATAGAAACTTCCCTTTGCCGAAACACAATAAACAGAACCTTCAGAAGAAATTGGGATATCTAGGCTACATTTTTTTAAATTGCAATCTTCTGAAAAGAATTCCTCTTTAGTCTATAAAAAAAAAAAAAACAACAAAGCCATATTATATCATTTGACTAAGCACAACAAGATAAAAATTACAGTACCTACCTACTTCAAAAACATAACACTATTTGAGAAGACATATACATGCCTTGATAAAGTTGTGATTTTTTTTCTACTAGCTATTTCCAAAAGAGAACAATTTCACTTGCTATCTTAAGGAGCTATGTTTGATCAAACCATGGTGCTTACAGATAACATTTTCAAACACATCCAAAATAGGCTCTGTTGATAGTGTATATTTACATTCTTAATTCACTAAATTAAATTCCTAATTCAATAAAAAAGTACCTGGATATATAATTTTAAATTAACTATTCATAGTATAAACAAACATATCTGCTGTGAGTTTTCTCAAGTTCAACCTCCAAGATTGCTACACAAATGAAGTGGGACTAGGATCTTAAAAGTTAATCTGTTAGAAAAGGTCTACCTAGAATAGCCAAAGGGGCACAAATAAAGGAATGTAACCAATGTTTTAACATGTGTGCACAAACAACAGCATCTAAACAAGTAACCCTCAGTTATGCATACAGTTCATGTAATTAACTTTTGTTATTAGATGTGCATTTGGGCAACTACCATCTACACCCGCATGTCACGTCTCTTGCCACGACCCATTTGAAATTTTAGGGTTTCAGTTTGCATCCATAGTCTTATGTTCACCATTCTTCTGATAACTGCTAGCTTTATGTGTTATTGAAGATTTAAAAAAAAGAAAAAACAAAAACAAAACAAACAAACAAAAAAACCCACTACTATTAAAGGAGCAAACTCTCTGTTTAGGTATTTAAAACACAAATATTTTAGGTTGAAGTTTTCACTTTGAACCATACCTGATTTTTACTGTCCTCCAAGGTCACTGTGTATACAACCTCTGCCTTACTGATCCAAGGACAAAGCTCCTCAGAGGGAAATGGAGGTTGGTAAATATCAACGACAATTCTGTCACTGTGCCTTGAGAGATGCAACACAGGCGGTCCTATTTTTACTGAAACACACCATATCTTTTCCATTAGGCCAAAGGTTTTGACATGGTATTGAGACATATAAACTTGCTATTTACAGTTAAATTCTATAAATTAGAGATTTGAGAAGAATTACATGTTTATTATAATGTTTATATCATATAGTTGTATTAGCATGAAACTACTTCTAAAATAGACATAATAGGCTGTATAGAGAATCTACACTAGAGAATTTTACTGTTAAAAAATCCCCACAATTTTCCTTCATATATGTCCTCAACAATTCAGTTCACTGACAACAACAAAAAAGAACCAAACTCAAAATACTGCTAAGTCCCACCCATAAACCATGCTCAACTAAAAATGACACAGTCACAAAATGAAGAAGGTCAACTGAAAATCTAAAAAAAAAAAAAAAAAAAAATAGTGTTCTGAACAATAGGAAGGAAGTTAGGAAGTGTGATTTCCTGTGCAATGGCCTTTGTGAATTCGTGCTGTCTAATGATTCGTCTGAACACGTGTCTCATGTTCCATGGAAACGTTACTTTGGCAGTGATGTATGGAATAAAGGCCCATTTCCTGCAAACTGTGGAACTTGGCATTATTTCTGTGGCTTCTATTTCTTTGGCAAATGGTTGAAACAGACCACTGCTTCCAAGACATGAGTGCACTGGGTGAAGGAAGAGCAAAAAGAAGAGAGGGAAACAGACAGGCAAACCAGGAGACACATGCTATTCCGACAACTCCAGCAGGGCAGAAATCCAGCTCTCCCTAAAGCACAGCCTAAGCAGTGCTTAGTCAGAGACAGCCTCATGGGAAACCTCCGGCCACACTGTCAAGCTCTACAGAAATCTCTTAGGCCTTCTTCACTCTTGGGGAGTTTCTCACTTGCTGCTCCCCACATACTGCTGGGACTCATGCCACAGTTTTGGAAAGGCTGTCTTGAAGTCTGGGCACACAATTTCCACAGCATTAATGTTAAAACACGATATTCCTACCAAAACAGCCCAAAGCACTTAAATAAAGGAGGAACAGCTGTTATTTAACCAGATTACAGATACTCTGTCTGTGCAGATATGTCTGAAGTTTCTAGGTAATATCCACAGCTGTCAGGGAAGTGCAGTGCCAAGACCCCATTCCGCAAGCGGGGCTGCAGTGCTAAAACACCCCCTCGCTGGCAGCTTGAGTACAACCTCTACGGCACCAGAGCTCCCAGCAGCAGTCTGCTACTGCGCTTGCCAGCGGACAAGAATATGGGGAAGATGCAGAGAGCATCACTAGCACCATTTCCCTGCTTGCAAAGCTCTGAAAAAATATTCACATGCCACAGTGGGAAGACAAAGAAAAAGCCCCTACAGAGGCATAACTAAGAAATTCCTACCGAGCAGCACTCATGCTTCATTTCAGCCTGGACTCCTGAGCTTATGATATTCCCAAATGAGACATACTAACACACAAGAGATAATTCTATTCATTTTTTAAAATATTGGGGAAAAAAGTTGCAAGATTTGCAGTATGGAACTTACCATGCTGTTGCAAAATAAACTCGCTTGATTCAGCATACTCAGATTGTTCTGACTCAACAGCAGCTTTAACTCGAAGCCAGTGGGAGGAAAAGGGGTCTTCTATTTCCCTCGAGATATCACAAAAAAGAGTCGAGATGTTCACACAAGTCAAAACGGTCTTATAAGTACCAAGGCTGTAAAACAGATCAAATATTAGTTAATACAGATGCCACTTACTGTGCAGTATATTGCCTATGATGAAACATCTGAAAAATTTGCCTTAACTTATCACTACATGACTTCACCAAATAGAAAGAAAACAATTTATCGTACACCGATTGCTTTTACATGCTTCTGGAAAATATGAGGTACAGGAAATTGTGAAAAAATAAGAACTTACTTGTAAGGTTTGATTTCTACTGTAAAATAAGCAGTTTCAGAAATAGCTGGGTATTGCCAGTGCAGGAAAGTCTTAAAATTTTCGGCTGTTATTGCAAGTTGTGTCGGCGAAGGCACTAGAAAGAAACAGAACAATCTGTCTTAGTCAAGCAGTGGAAAAGCGAAGTACTCTTCTGAATTATTGGAAGAAGGCAATCTGCTAGAAATGGCTGGAAAAATTAGCCATAAAAAAATCCCAAATATTTCTCCTACAGAGGAATCAATTTGCTAGCAGTATGAACAGAGTAGAGTTGCAGGCTGATTTTCTGTCCTTTTGTCTTTTTCATCCTATCTGCAAGCCAGAACCTCAGAAAAACCCATACTGACTGAAAGCAAGTCCCTGAGTCCCTATCCGGTTCATCAGTTGTAATGCTCACCTGGCTATTTTAGTATTACAGCAGCACAGATAACATAAATTTAGTGAAGTTAGAGTGGCTCGATCCTCCAGATCGACCTTGCTCTTTGAGAGCCTGCAGAGAAGCAGGAGAACCAAAGCTGCAGAATCCGAGGCCTGCTCCAGGAAAGGCCTGCTGCCTCCTGACTCAGCCTTGCCAGAAAATTCAACTGGGGAAAGTCTGGATTCAATGTGAATTTTGGGCAACGACGTTTTCACATCTTCTACGGTATCTCTTAACAAGCTGTTATAATAAACTACTAACATTCATAAAGAATACAAGCTGTGAAAATATCATGTAGTTCTACATACAGGAGAGTATTTGAAGTGCATTTAGTAAATAACATCAAAGGTGAAGGTAGTAAATGATACAGGAATTAAAAAAATAGCGTTTCCTCATAAAGAAGACATTTCTGCGCTGAGCACCAGCTGGGTTGAGGGGAAGGTCAGCAGCAAGGGAAGAACAATTTCACACACTGTAACTACTAAAGGCTGTCACAGCCTACAAAAGAAGGGGAAAGTGAAAGTCACTCAAACAATTTTAGTCATCACTTCGCTTCTTAATGTCTGGTTTGGCATCCTTAATACTCTCTTACTATAACTTTTGTGAAGTGTTGGAAGGAACTCTCATTTGACCTGCTCAACAACTCCACTCTTCACAAAGGCAGTGCTCCAACTTCACTCTGTGATAAATCAAGGAGGGAAAGTTCATGTCTTGAGAACAAGACCACAAGGATAGCATCTGACAACGAGTAATGCATAGAGGCTAAGATCTGCTACTAACCACGAAGTTTTTATACATGTAATACGCGTCACTGCAAATGATGCTGTGGTTTAGTTATTTTCTAACATGTACAAAAGTGGTATTTCAGTTATTGGAAGAAAGGAACACAATCATCAAATTCTCAACCACAAGAAAAAAAGGTGTTAAGTTGATAGAAGAGGTGTCAAAGTACACAGATGCTACAATGTAAAATACTTTACTTGAAAGTAAAATATTTGATATAATAAGCCTTACAAAATGTTACTGTAGTGTACTATTATTTACATAATTGTATATATATAAAGCTACAATTGACAAAAAGTAGAAAAATCCAAACCTTGAGAATATTAAAACTGCTTCTAGAAGCTTGGCTTGGCTCCTTTGCAAATATACAACTAAAAGCCAGGCAGATGCAACTACACAGCATTCTGTTTTCTCCTCATTCTTTCTCCTGTAGCCCCACTGCCCACTAGGCAATTTCAACACCTGGTTATGAAACATTATTCAAGACAATTCTTAGGTAAGTTTAAAAAAAAAATCTAAGCTCTTCTATTATACTTAAATTATGCTAGCAAATGCATTTAAAATTATGCAAATATTTTCCCAACCCCCGCATAAGAGAAATGATTGTCCTTCCCATTTTACACTTGGGATATAAAACAGAGGAAAACAATGTTTAGAAGTATGTGCGAATACCGAGTGAGTAAAAGACTATTCAAACAAATCTCCTTTCTCCCACTTGGAGATGTTTTTTTAACATGCTCCTTCACTGCACTACAACACTGAGATTAAAAAACAGAAGAACTCCTGCAGCAAACAAGGCTTCCTCATCAAAGGATTGCTTTCCTCATGAACTGCATCAAATAAATCATTTTCTAGCCATCAGCAATGCCACCATCAACTTGTCAATATCCCATATGGCAATGACACTGTATGTTGGCCTTCATCAACTTACAGGAACAACCATACACACCTATTGTCAGCTCACCTTTCCCATACCTACCTATAAGTTTGCTTCCAATGACCAAGCTGATCAAGTGCTCTCTCTCACAAACCAGTTACTCCCTCTCTGATCTCTTACTGCTGATCCTCAATAAAGGCCTACAGGATACCCTTCAGCATGACCCGAGAAGCTGAAATTCGAAACTCTACCCAGGACCAAAAGCCAGGAGTCATACGAGTTTTGTAGCATACCTCCTGTCACCCCATTAAACTCTCTCCATGTTTCACAGGCCAAAAATTACTTGCCTTTCTTTTTCTAAGAGATGTCTGCTTGTTATTTCTTTCACCACTTCACTTAATCTCTACATGCAGCAACCGCCTTGTCTCTCAGGTGGTCCAATGGATATGCAGTAAATTCAATATAAAGTGCTCTCAGCTTGCATTTAGCCCTGAGGCTTGCTAGCAGGCTGGAAAGGCATGAAGAAGGCAGGAGAGCTCATGTGCTTTTCCTAATTACACTAATCATTATTATGGAAGATTATATCTCTGCCCACAAAACTCGCCTAAGCAGTTTGTATCATGGAGTTACTTTTCAGGTCATTTAGCGGTTCACAGAAGCTTGAGGAGCAGAACTTAAGAGCTCAGCACTACAACAAATGGGACTGCTGGGGGTTGAGATTCCTCCTGCCGTTGTCCCCTGCTACCTGCAGGCCACGGAGAGCAGAAGCTTTGTGACTCCTCCCAACCTCACTCCGCTCCAGCACACAGAGTGCAGACACAGGGAGAACACACAGCAGATTTACAGAGCACTAACGTCCATAGATGTTACTTCTGTCTATTACTAGGGAAAATACCACAATCATTTATCTGAACAAGGTTTTATTAAGCCATAAAGGAACAGTAACTTTTTAAGGGTGCTACTTTGCTTTGCTACATTATTTAGTAGGCACAACTAGGGAAAGATGACAGTGACACAATGATAATATGCAAACACAAAACTCTCATTTTATAATAAATTTAATCAGCTCGACAGCAGCTGCACTCAAGGAGCAAGCTCAAACAGTGAGGAACTCAGCATGGGAAAAATGTGCAAAAAAATAATCATCAAATCATGATACTGGGCATTCAAGGAGGTCACGTTTGCTTCCAGTTCAAATAAAGTGATTTCCACCCTCACAGGAGGTCCCATTCACCCTGCTGAGTGTGACAGCAAAACTGGCTAAAAGAAAAACAACAGAGACTTCAGGAAGAGCAGATTGCACAGAGGCTCAGAAATGTGCCACAAGGGCTGGACAATATGGAGCTAGCCCAAAAACGTATCTATACCCAGAGGAGAAGTGAATAAAGGTATAAGGCAGGAGGAGAGACCAGTCTCTCTTTTTGTTTTGTTTAAAGAGGATTATCGAAACTAAATGTACTTAGATTTTGAGGATAAAGAACTCAAAAGTTGGACAGTAAAGGTAGGAAAAGGGAGGAGTAAAAGCAAATACAAGCAAGAACACAGAATAAACTATAAATTGAGCATTCAACAGAGAAGATCACAAGCAGAAAAGCAACATGGCTGATCTCAGCAAACTCACACAAGGAACAATTAATGCTCCCATTGACAGCGATCCTAACAAACGTGACATGGGGAAAAATCCCACATATTAATGTCAATATGTGTTCAATTAAAGTACTAAAGTTCTAGAGACACTTGCTTCTCAGGAGACTGTTACATAGCAGACAGGAAGGAAATGCACACGGGAGGAAATACTTTTGAGATTAAAAAACAGATGCTGCTGAAAGGCTTTTGTTTTATTCTACATATCTGCTGCTTGGTTTTAGGTTGATAAGAAATATTATTTTTTTGTCGTTTTTCAAAGTAATGGTAGCAAGCGTACAAGCTGCACGATCGCAACCGCTTTCTAAACACTGAGGATGGAAGACAAGTTTTAGACAAGTTACACACTGCAGATGTCATAGTGCTGATTCAAAAGCATTAATCAAAATTTGCTTGCTTGTTCACAGAAGATAACAAACCCAGACAGTCTCAGTTTGTTTCTCCCATTCACTCTCCTTTGTCAGCAACGCCACTTTGCATATAAGTTCCTTCACAAATCTCATCGACTTCAGAAACACACACATTGAGAAAGATTTCTGTATCTGGATGAAGATTATCTTCTTCAGTATATGTATGTTTCTGAAAAATACTATAGGGAAGACATTTGCAATAGGTAAATTTTGAAGCAGCCACAATAAAGTTATCTACAAAGTACATTTAGAAATATCTTGTCTGGTGTTTTATGTAATTATATGTATCTCTAATATCAAAAGCAAAAACCAAATCAATGAGCACTTCAAAGTGGTAAGTGTAAGTATCTCAAAGAGGCAGCCTTCCAACTGAAGCCTGTATCCTGTGCCTCATTCTAACACATACTGTTAGTATAAATGCAGAGGGATTTGCTACCACTGATCACAGGAGTGGAATTCAGCTAAAGGTGTCGTATCAATAACACTTCAGTCAGGGGACTCCCCAGTGCAGAGTCTATGACATAGCTCTCTCGGGCAACAAACTCAATGAACCAGAGTACCTCCAAGTTCCACATGCCTGTTGAACACAGTTCAAGTACTAGAAGTACAAACTGAAGCTTAAAAAGGAAGAAGTTACGAGAAAACAACTAAAAATCAATCTTTTGAAAGTGTGTTCCAGGGTCTTTTTTTAGGTTTCTATGAAAAAATGGCCCTAATTCCAGAGTGGTATCCAGTACGATGGCAATTTCAAGCCCCTTTACTGTCCCCAGGGTGCCATCAGTGCCAGCTCTGATCTGGATTTGCACCACACGGGCGCTGCAACATTTAGACTGAGGAGTTGAAAGGCAATCAGGCACAATGCTAAAATAACAGGCTGCCCTGAGTTGCAGCCCGGGAAAGCAGTGCATGTCTTTGTTAGCCCTACACTCCACCTGAGCTCATGCTGATGTCCAGCCCTTTTCCTTGCAGACAGAAAGGGCAGCAGCTCTGGAGGCATCACCAAGTGGCTCTGCCAGCCCGGCCCTGCCACCTAGCTCGTGGCGGGTCTGGCGCGAGGGGCAGAGCCCTCCTCGAGTCGGGCGGCTGAAGCAGCGACAGAGCCTGCAGGCTTGTGGACAGGCAAATAAACACCCAGGTGCCAGGAGAGCTTTGTTCCTACTTGGCCTTCCCCGGAAAAGTTCGCACGTGCCTGTCTTCATGAGCTCCCCTTCGCTCCCCAGAAAGGAAACCACTCTTGTAACGGGTCTTCTATACTCTGGTAGCACTTCCTGAACAAAGTTATTATACATAAACTTAAATCAGTGTGTGTAAAAGCAAGCTCGTGCAGAAAATTCTACTAGAATTTCTCGAAAAGAAAAGAAGAAAACAACTTCAAAGGAGAATTCTCACTCAATTTTACAAACGAATAATGAGTTCAAAGACTAGGGGTCAAATTTAAAGCTATTAGCTTAAAAAATACCTAGTGTGTGAAATAAAGATTGGGTAACTTCATATAATAAAGACCCAGGAATATACACTTTATTATACATTCAGTACCTGTTTATTGCTACTATTCATAACAGGTTTTTATTTCCTCATGGCTCAGAGTAAGGACACTAAACCAGAGCTTTCTTTTTATCATTATTGTTTTTGGTAAATGTCCCAGCAAGGTTCCATGTGTATCAAGATAGTAGACTCAGATCACTATATATACATTAAGGAAAAAAAAAGAAAAAAAGAAAAACGCACGCACAAGAAAGTTTTTCAAAGCTGCTCTCATAGTAGAATACTCTTCTACCTGTTTTGTGACTATTCGTCCCTTTTATTAGAGCTGAAATAGCACTAACACAGATGGTATCTAAATACAGCACTATCGTTTTGTTACATTTTTGCTTGCAGTTGTACAGAAGAACTGCTGTGACTGCCAATAAATAGAATCATAAAATAACAAGCCCAAAAGACTAATATATCACCCAACAGACAGACAGCTTATGACAAAAAAAACGAAGTACATACATAGACTTGGACTGCCAATGTGCAGTACCTGAACTGCTATTACAGACCAAGTACTGCAATTTTGAGCAGGTCTTTTGGGGGTTGCATGGACAAATGCCCAGCTCCAGGGACGGATCACGGGCGTATCCATAGGGACATGTGCTGTTCACCTGTTGAGCACCCAGATGTAGGAAACAGGGGAGGTGCTTGACTGCTCAGGAAAGCGCTATTGGTTGTCTAGGCAAAACTGTATCCTCTAGCAAAGCACCAGGATCACGGAGAGAAGTGCATTCCCGCCTTATATTTCAGCTCCAAGATATGTGTTACTCCAGCAGAGTTCTGAAAGGCCTGATAAGACTTCAGAAAATAATCACTCAGTTGCAAAGGAAAATACCATAAACGTGTTTCAGAATTCCCCTTCTTCTACTCTAACCTTTCCACCGCACTGCCAGTTTAATTTTTACAAAAATAAACCACCTGGATGACAAAGAACTAAACTGCAACACTGAGAAATGAGTGGCTAGATTAACACGCATCTTCTGCTTCTGGCCCAGGGGAGGTAAACTGAAATGATTTTCAAGCCCCATAAGGTCGGTGTGTGCCCATCACAGGGACATGGAGATTGGACACTCTGGAAAGGCAGGGATCTCAGTGCAGGACACCCCGATATCCAGGATCAGCACTTCCTAGGGAGGCGGCAAGCAGCGTGTTTGGGGAGAAGGCTGCTGCAGGAGCGCTGCTTTCAGCTAAAGCACACGTGTGTCCTGGTTTAAGCCTCCGCACAAAAATCTTAACATACATTACCCTGCATACACCTCTGAATATTTTTATAAATTAAGTGCAGCCACACGTTCTCTTTTCACCTGAGCCACCAGTCCCCAAGCTCTGGTCTTATCGCCCACTCCAAACCCAAACAAAAACAGAGCGAGATTTCCGCCCCCCGCCCCCAACAGCGGCAGCGCTCCCCGACGGGGCGGAGGATCCTCCCGGGCGGCCCCGCACCCCGGCCCCGCGGCCCGGCCCCTCCCGTGGACGTGGACACGGACACGGACACGCGCACGAATCGCGGCGGACACCACTCCTGCTCCGCGGCTCCTTCACGTCAGGTGCCAAAGTGCACGAACACGCGAGGGAGCGGCTGCTACGGGCCACGATAAGGACCGCAGCCCCTGCCCGTACGTGCCGTAAGACGGTCACAACGCGGCAGCCTCTGGCGGCCCGTCCGCGGGATCCACCGTCCCGGCACCCCCAGAGCCGCCTTCCGGCCGCGC
>JAWLRI010000367.1:1684213-1699684 GCA_034781795.1 Crypturellus tataupa | reverse complement strand
GCCCGCCCGTGCGCTCCGCTATCTATCTATCTATTTACTTATTTATTTATTTATTATCTCATCCTGTGGTATTTTATTTACTTTTATTTTATTTTTTGCTTCGTGCCTGCGGGTACCGCTTGGCGGCTCTCCGCCCCAGTCTTGCGCCTTCGTCACGCTGGGACTTCCTCTCCGTGTCCGCGGCTTCTCAAGCAAAGCAAAGCAAAGCAAAAGGAAACAAACGAACGAACTCACAAACCATCTCATTCCCCTCCGGTTTCACTCGCTCCGTCTGTCATGTTTGTGTGTGGAGACGCGCCGCAGCTCTGAAAAAGTGTATTTCGGCAACCTATCTTAGCAGGGTGGGAATGAGCTGCTGGTCTCCGTACGAGGGTGCAGAGTCACAAGTGCAGCCGTGGGCTGTCAGCGTGGAGAGTTCCCCCCTACCCATCTCAGAAATAGTTCTTAGAATTCACACGTGTAGAGGAAGCTTAGTTCACGTGGAGAGAATTTATTCCTTCTTTCAGGAGCTCCTGTTAAAGGATTGGAGATCGGACTGCAAAAGTTTGTACTTGAACATTTGAAAATATGTTATACTGGGTGCTGACAAGCAGGATGCAAAGTGCAGCTTTTTTTCTGCCCGCTTGTTCCTGTATCTCTGCTCAACATCCCAACACCCAATTTTGTGCCTGATCCATTCCAGGTCAGTCTGGTCAACCAAACCACTTGTGTCTGTCACTCCCAGCCTGAACCACATTGGAGGAAGAGTACGGAAAAAATTATTCACAGGCTCAAAGATAAGGCAAATGTAGCAAGTTTATGAATTCCAGGCCTAAAAATAAATTGGCTCGAGGGACATAGACACACGCACTTCTTTCCAGGCTTGGAAAGCGATGGAAAGAGGTAAAAAAAAAAAAAAAAAAAAAAAAGAACCAGTTGCAGGAGTCATGTTTCCTCCTTCTCAAGCCCCTCATGGAAAAAAAAATATTACAGCTCTTGCCTCATGTTTATTTCCTATCCCAATCAATCCAATCCCAATTGATTTGCTTCCTGGAGGAAGGATTATTCTTTCTGCTCACCATATTGCTATCTCAATCTGCAAAACTGAGGAGAGGGCATGGGAAGGAACAGGAGGAGGGAGGTACTATGCCAGCTATGCCAGGGAAATCTGCTAGAGACCCTTCCTTTAGCTTGTGCATAGACTCAGACTGGTCTTTGTGCTCTCAACTTTATCATGAACAAGCGTTTAACTGTTTTGATTGAAATATCTGCTCAGCAGCATGAAGCTCCAATGCTTCCTCTTATAGCTCGTTGCACAAAAATAAGCGAGAAGAAGGCATCGCTGACTCTTGGTGGAGATTAGCAGTTCTGACCATGGCATGAGACAGTGGCAGCATGCCGAGCACAGGTGTCATGTAGACACAGTTTAAGAATAGATTTTCTGTGATGACACTGTAGATGTCTAGGATCCTTATGACAGATGTGAACAATGTATATTAAAAAGACCCCAGCTGTTTACAGAGAAGTCTGGGAAATGTAATCCAGACGCCTTGACTGTTTTTACAGAAATTAATTAGTCTGGACAAACTCCCCGGGGAGTATAACATTCTCATTGATACTGTTCAGTTGCTAGAGCTGGCCTTGGCACGCTCTCTCCTTGCACCGACAGAACTCTCCCGAATGGTTACTGGCAGGGGCTGCTCTAATCTCAGGGATGATGGTATCCATTCACAGCAGAATTTTACAAACCTGCTTAAATCTTTCCTTGCCTTTACTTTTTACAGATTGGAAAGAGAAGAAAATGGTCCGTTAACAAGTTTGTAACTTTCTCCTGTGTTCTTCTTTTCATGTTTAGCTCAAGTGGACATAAGATTGTCTTGGTGAGAAAGTTGTGGCAACACATAACAACTTCTTACATCATGGAACAGCTTTCCATAGTTTTTTGCTTGTTACTTTGCTAACTATCAATTGTGTCAAGAGTTCATGACCATTCATGTGCATGAGAAGGTGCCCTCAGTGAGGATTTTGCTGACTTGAAGAAATAGGCCGTGGGTCTTTGTTTTACTTGGTCTGAAATACTCCATTTACTTCTCTGTAATGACTGTTTGTAATGCCAGTCCCTGCAGTTATTCACATGCTTCGTCACATACCAGGCTAAGCTCTGGACCTTTACACTTTCATCTTTTAAAAGTTACTCAAGGTCTCTTGAAAAACTAAGCCATATATGATGCGGATGTGGAAACAAATCTGCAGTCTGTATCGGAATGTTATCAGGAAATACATGTTTGTAAGGTAGTGCCGCCTCTTCTTTGCATGCTTTAGAAAGAGAAATCACAAAGACAAGTTATCTCTAGCCAGATCTCTTTTTTTTTCTCCTAGTCATTAAATGCACTAGCATTTTCACCTTCAGTAGGTAGAGATAATAACTCATTCCATGAATCCTAAATAAGTTTTATGACTCTTTCATATGAATTTCAGGGAGAAATACATATCTTTTCTCTAACAGTCATTCCTAATTTCTGTCCATTTTGATTCTCTGCAGCTATCATTCTTTCCCTCAAAATCACAGTTCCAAGAGCCTGAGAACTAAAGACAAAAGCGGTCTCAGGCATAGTCTAAACTAAAGACCAGAAAGACCTTATCCTCTGTAATGTTCTGCAACAGGATGCACAAACGTCTTCTGATAAAAGGCCCACTTCATAAATCATGCTAGTACCATAATCAATCTAAATCAGGAGAAAATGTGAGGTCCTTTGTTCTTTCAATAACCCAGAGTCTCTCTCTGCCATAGGAAGCCCCAAGCAAAGTCCTTTCCAAACATTAACTATGTTTTGGAAATACTGTAGAACATTAGAGCACTTCAATGCACAAGAGATAGTGCATTAAAGACCCATAATTATTTTGTTGTGCAAGTCAATCTTGTACACATCAGGCTGTTGTGGGAAGAAAATGCACTGCTTGGAAGGAAATAAAGAATGGAAATTGATTGTGGTGCTGAATTTTATGGATTTGTAGAGAGCATTTTGCTAGCATGAAGAGAGACTCACAGTGGTAGATACTACAACTCTGTATGGCATTCTGTTATTAAAAATGCATAACAGGAATCATCCTATGTAGTCAGGATAAGCCATTTGATAACCTGTTTGATTATCTGTTGATATATATATATATATATATATATATATATATATATATATATAAAAATATTTTTTCTTCCAAATCTCTTGAAACTTTTCAAGAGCAGAATAGAATGAACTTTAAGGTATTTTTTAATCCTCATGATTGTCAGGGTCCTAACTGAAATTTATAAGTGCTCATAATATTTGTTATAAGGAATTTCTGAATATGCTGATAATTTTACTTTATCTGTGGCCCTTCTATTTCCATTTTAGAATAAGAAACATTTCCCAGTGAAGGAAAGGTAGTCCATATTTTGTCTGGCAAAAACTGACAGATTATGAAATCTGACTGGCTGAGTTTGTGGACTGATGAGCCCAGCAGGAGGGATATGGCTCATACTGGTCGTCTCAAAACTTTTTTTTTTCCTTAATGAGAAATATGATATGAGAAATGATGTAGGGACTGGATTTGGAAAATAATGTCTTTAGTCCATAGGAAACCAGTTTTCATTAGTTCTGCTAATTCACTGAAAAATAAAATTGTTATGTGAACATGTGTTTTGTGAAGCAAGCCCTGTTATCTGGGAAGGGAGGAGGCGAAAGGCTTTATAATTTGAATAAGTTCCAAAGAAAGAAGATGAAGTCAAATAGAAAAAAACCCAACTTATTAAAAAGCATCCCAGATAAGTTTTCATTTTATTTTCAGAAACTTCCAAAGAGAACTAAATGCAGTCTCCATGAACTGATTAACAACCTGAAAAGGAAGCTGAGAATTTCCATATTCTCATTAGTACACAATGGCATCCTGTTTATACTTAAGTTTAGTTGAGCTGGTGTGGGCTTCGGTTCAGGATCCCGCAATGAAAGAGAAAATTCCCGAGCCAGGATACCTTTAGCATTTTCCATGCACATGTATGAAAGTTGTCTCAGAGAAACCTCAAATGACAGAGACTAGGGCTCAGTTCACTTTTTTCCTTTCTTCTGTATTTGCACCCATCTTTCCAATTAATCAGTCATCCCTTTTTATCTTAACTCTTTGTTTGATAAAAAATATTTTTTTATATTATACTTATCTGTTGCTTAAAAAGAACCCCAGCATGCCTAATAAAATAGTGATGCATCTTACTTTTCTGATGGTATCAAATCTCTGTTGTAGTAAAAGTAAATGGATAGTGGGAATAAATTAACTAGATACCTGAAGCTGAAGCTGAAACTGGGAATCGTAGAGATGTAACCGTTGTTCCAGGCTCTGCAGATCAGTTGTGAGCCTGCCCTAATCCTAAGCCTGGAAAAGGTATGGAGACTTTACAGAATCACAGGATCACAGAATGGTTGAGGTTGGAAGGGACCTCTAGAGATCATCTAGTCCAAACCCCTGCTCCAGCAAGGACACCCAGAGCACGTGGTACAGGGTGGCATCCAGGCGGGTTTGGAAGATCTCCGGAGAAGGAGACTGCACAGCCTCCCTGGGCAGCCTGTTCCAGGGCTCTGTCACCCTCACAGGAAAAAAGTTCTTCCTCATATGGAGGTGGAACTTCTGTGTTTCAACTTACAACCATTACCCCTTGTCTTGTCACCAGCCACCACAGAGAAGAGCCTGGCCTCATCTTCCCTACAATCACCCCTCAGGTACTTGAACATGTTGATCACATCTCCTCTCAGCCTTCTCTTCTCCAGACTAAACAGGTCCAGCTTGCTTAGTCTTTCCTCATATGACAAATGCCCTAATCCCTTAACCATCTTTGTGGCTCTATGCTAGGCCCTCACTAGAAGCTCAATGTCCTTCTTGTACTGAGGAGCCCGGAACTGCACCTAATACTCCAGGTGCAGCCTCACCATAGCTGAGGGGAGGGAAAGGATGACCTCCTTCGACCTGCTGGCAACGCTTTACATGCACATTTTCTGCTTCTCCCTAAAAGGAGCAGACAGGGATCTGTTATGATAATGTAAAAACTCCACATTGCTTTTATTAAAAGTGCCCTATATGCTTTGCATTGCTCAGTACTGCCTATGCTGCTGAAAGCAAGGTGAGCAGCTTTATATTCCAGGTCCTTCTGCAGTGTAAAAGAGCCCTGGAATAGAGAGGAGGAAGCTGGGGCATCACCCGATGCCAGAATTAAAGCTTGGGCTTCATTCTGCACAATAATTTATTGTGTTGGGAAATTGTACTGTTGCTGAGCTGTGTGCTAGTTAACAAAAAAGAATGTTGACAACAGTATCAGATTAAGTTATCAGGCTAATTAATTATATGTTGAATTCAATAGATTTAGAGGAGTATCGGTTCAGCCATTGAAGGAAACAGAGATGCCTTTTGTAGCACTGTACTAGACTGCTCAGCTCTGTACCAAGAGGACAAATACAATGGAAAATAGGCAAGGTAAAATAAAGAGCTGTCACACCGAATAGTACAAAGCAGATATCCTGTCTTTCTGAGAGGAAGCTTTCAAATCTGTGCTGTCCAATCTGATTAAAAAAAAAAAAAAAAAAAGAGAGAGACTGGAAAGGGAAATAACTGCTTTCGTAAATGCATTGGTTTTTTAAACTAAAAGACAAAGGTGACTCGAAATCCAAAAGTATAAAATAACTACCTAACCACCTAAACTGTGTCTGCAAATTGGGAAAAGGCATTCTAATTTTCATAAGGGGCTAGAGCTTGGAACAGTTTTCCAGGAGGCTTAATAGGAACAAAAGAATGGTAATTTTAATAAAGGGTGTGATCATTTAAGAAAGAAATTATGTGACAAGATTATCTGCTATAGCTAAGAACAGGATCAATCATCTATTTTGATTACTAGTAAATTAGAGGATATTTTAAAATGTGATCTGCTACATTTTTTTTTAACTTAGAGTGTTTTTCTTTATAAAACATATTGTTAGTATCCCTTCAACTTTTCAGCTTTTTTTTTGGTACAAAAAAAATAATGTCTGCAGGAAAAATATCTGCTGCAAGTATTTGAAATAGATCTACGAAAATCTAATGTCTGGATTTTGACATTTGGAATGAATATAATGTGAACATATATTTAACCTGGCTAAAGACGAGGAAAAAAATCTCTTGGTTTACTAGGATTCTTTCCGGTTTCGTTTTAATCGCAACACAGCAAAATGTTCAGCAGAGCTGGAGACAGAGGCACTAGTGGCTAGGCAGCTGACAAGGCAATTCAAAGATCTGGCATAATTTTGACCACCATTAGATTAATAAATGAATGCATAGACCCACTGTGTCAACTGCAGTCTAAAAATGTACAAATTATAAAGAAAGATATCAGGAGCATTTTAGATTTTGTAGAACAATATTACTTTACTGTTTCATAATGCATGAGACTGATACCTAAGAAACTTATGTAACATACTACAGAACATAAGTATAACATGATATGTAACAAACAGGCAGCTATTGGTCATTTGTGTGATTCTATTTCCTGCATTTTTGCTTAAAAATAAAAGGTTTTCTATGTTCTCCCTGTAAACAGTATGAAGCTTCCTATGGTTTTCTCTTATTAGGAGGTGGCCTGTATAGAGTATAGAGCCAATACATTCAAAACAACCCACATTTTAGGAATTGGAGTGGATATTTGAAATGATGTCTAAAAATAAAATAAGATAAAATCACTACACTCAGAAGTGTAAATTTGTTTTCTATAACATACATACATAAATATATGTATTTTTTCCTCCTCAATACTACTGATTTTCAGACCTCGAACTAATTAACCAGTTTCAGAAAGGACAGTGGAGGTCAGATCACACGACAGCCGCCTGCATGTTGCAGTTTTGACTTCACTAGCGTGTCTTCAGAGGAAACTGAGACAATTGCATTCCGTTCACCCCAGGTTTACCTGAGGCTGTTCAGGAGAGATCCATCCTTCTAGGCTTACACAAGAAGAAAGGCAAAGCATGAGTGGAAAAGACACAAGCTCAGAGTCCGCCTAGCAGTTTTAAGGAGGATACTAACCCATTTAAATGACATTTGAAACCAGAAGTTATTTCTGTTCTATTTTCTCATGGTATCCTTCCACCCTGAATTTTTAAAGGGTTTTTAAAGGATTTTTTTTTTTTTTTTTTTTTTTTTAACTTCCTCTGTAATTATCAACTGAATAAGAAGAGGTGGTAAGTAAGGGAAAATTGCAAACCAGATGCACAAATAATTAATTCCTCCTACTGTACTGGAAGGGAGGCCAGGATCAGATTGTACATTGTCATATGCCCAGGAGAAAGAACATAATTACATTTTCCATTTCCAAATTCAGCATTGTTTATTGTTCTGGAACAAACTTCACAACTACTGTTATTTTAGTACAATCTGAAGGGAAAACAATGTGCCTGAGGTGTCAAATACTGTGATAAAAAAAAAAACGCTTCTGAGTGAAAATGAACAAAATGTCCCAGTTTACTTCATTTTTTTCCTCAATAAATTGTCATATATTGCAAATATGTGGTAGAAATGCATAATGTTTTTATCATAACTTTGACGCACTCTAAGCCAGCTAAGGTTACATAGGCAAGGCAAGATCTTCACACTTTACCTGCATTGCATTCTAGAGTTGTTTGGTGATTACTTGCTGTAGCCAGAGCTTACAGAGCTGGTACGTAGAGAAGGAGATCAAAGGACCACAGATCACCACAGATAATTCCTGTCATCGTGGGAAAAAAAAAATAGTTATGACTGTTCATCAGAAAAATGAACTAGTTTCTTATGAACTCCTGCCTGTGAACACCCTGTTTCTCAGCAAAGACAGGTCAGCCTGCTTAATCTGAATTAATACAAAAGTTTCTTAACACAGAGGAGATTTCTCTTTGAGGTTTATTTAGCTCAACTGAACTTCTTAGTGTAGATAAAGAGCTGTAAAGAAAGGAGAAGGATCCTAGCCACCAGCTGGAGAGAGCTAGGAAATTTAACCTCAGAAAAGTAACCAAGTTATTCATATCTGGCTATCTGTTCTTTGCAGTTGAAACAGTAGAAGCTGCTGCTCAAATCCAGGTCACTTTGTCAGAAGCAAAGCTTCTGTCAGAAGCAGAGCTTTGTGAGCCTGCCTTGAAGGGATATGCTGACTATGCACAGATACCCCTGCAGAAATAGTACATCCAGGGAACGGGAGGGGGAGAGAGACAGAAGAAATAATCAACAGGTAGTCCTGGGGAAATAAGAAAAAAGGAAGAAAAAAAGCCCAAACAAACCAACAACAAAATGAAGAAGAGTGCCAATATTAGAAGAAGGAGAAAAGTGCTATGTTTTTTTTTTTTCATTTCTCTTTCTTGTAAGTCTTTGAATCAGCAAAATTTAATAAAGGTCAAGATAGCTCATGAAAAATCTCTCTTAGCTATTAAAACTGTGACATTAAAATGGCTGAGAGTAAACCTCCTTTCAGAAAAGGATCTTCTTTGTCAGTGCAGATACACTCGGACAAGGCCAAAGGTTGTCTGCAGTTGTCTGTTGCAAAACAGTGCTCCTGCAGTATATACTTTTTGTCAACTTTTTTGCCTCTTGAAGTAAGCCAGAGAATACCCTTTTTTGTCAGCCTACCAAAAATGATGCTGAAATGTTTCGCCATGTCTGCAAGACAAGCTCAACTTATTGTTGATTTATTGTCCAGAGGGTATCATGAGGCATGTGTGCTATGCCTGCTGTAGTTGGGAGAGGTTTGTCTTTTACTAGCAAAAAATAGTAAATACTATTAAAAATTAATTAATAAAGCTACGTGTTACAGAAGTAGAGTAAATCTAATAGCCAAAAACAATTACTTCATTTTCAAAAGAAGAGTAGTCCTAGAAGACTTTGTTCACGGCTGAGTCTTTGAGTGATTTTGACCAAAAAGAAAATGAGTAAGTTTTCTCAAGAGGCAGAGGGTGTTCGTTAGAAAAATGAAACCAAGAAGATTAGTGTTATCCATTGTGCTGACTGAAGGTATTAAACTTTCTACTGAAAAAGAAATGCTAAATTATCTATTGTTATGTTTAAAATCCTATGCCATAAAGTATAGGAATGATTAAATTGCTTTTGTGTTTAAATGGCTTGTTGAATTTCATGAGGTTTCTCACTGCCCAGTTGTCCATGTCCAGGTCCCTCTGGATGGCAGCGCAGCCCTCTGGGGTGTCAGCTACTCCTCACAGCTTCGTATCATCTGCAAACTTGCTGAGGGAGCACTCTGTGCCTTCATCCAGGTCATTGATGAACAAATTGAACAGGACTGGACCAAGGACTGACCCCTGGGGGACACCGCTCAGCACGGGCCTCCAACTAGACTCGGCACCACTGATTATCACCCTCTGAGCTCTGCCATCCAGCCAGTTGCCAATCCACCTCACTGTCCACTCTGTCCACTCATCCATCCACACCTCCAGACCTTGTCTAGGATTTTGTGGAATTGATAAGTGTTGCTCTAAAAGAGGCACAAAGAAGTAGAACTTAATTATTAAAAGCAACATAGAGATTACTTAAGCATTTGCAGAGGAGAATGATCTTTCTCTGTTAGAGCAAATAAGCGAGTGTTCTGGTTTGCAGTCAAAATACTGTACACAACTTGAACAAAACACACACTTTGATATGTGAATGAATTGTGGTAGGTAAATGGAACTGAGCAGCTGGGGAGAGGGGGCCTTTATCCTTTAATATTTATCTCTGTATTACTGTTGTGATGACTGGGTAAAATATCTGCATACTTTTTCCTATTCAGGTTACTGAATCATGAGTCGGTTTTCCTGTTCCCCTTTAAATCAGTGACTTTCAGGCTTACGCAGGATCTTCAGGACAAACAGAATTAAAGAAAAATAGGCTATAACAGTATCACTAAAGAACCAACAAGTAGTGCTATACAGTAATACAGAAGTCAGCCTCAGGTGCACAGTTCCAAGAGAATTAATATAAAAACAGCTCTCAGTGTACTGAATGAAATGCTTCACTTTTCCTAAGGCAGGAGTACAGAATGAAAATTTGTATGGGATTTCAAGAGCTGCCCTCATGCGTTAGTGAAAAAAAATAATTTGCTGGTAGGACTTGTGGAAAGAGAGTAAATGTTGCAGGCTTTACAATACTTCTTATGCCCTCATCTCCTGTCCCACCATGGTACAGACAACTCCCATGCAAAGCGCTGCTCTGCAAACCTGGTCATTTCCTCCAGTGCTACCAGCCTACATAGCGACACAGACAGATCCAGTCCCTGTGTTTTTCCCCATTTTCTCCTAAAGGCCATAATTTTTGTCCGGGAGGCTGTGTGCGTCTTATGGGAGGGAAAGGGGGAGTTTAAATCACTGCATATAAACCTGTGGGAGATGCCCCAGACCTGGTTTATGTGCAGATTTGCTTGGGAAGAGCTTCAGGAGAGGGAGAGGAGCAGCCAGCCAGCAGATGTCCCTTGTCAGCCCTCAAACCTTTGTCAATTAAGGTCCAATCTCCTTACATTGTAGCAAAAGGTTGTAAGTGCTGTGGTTATTCCTCGTGGTCTGAAGGAGGAATCTCAAGCACTGCTCTGAGGTCTGCTGGTCCTGAGCACAATCCTCCTGTTCCCCAATGATGTTTGGCACATCATACTGGAGAGCTACAGGTATTAGATATGATACTTCATGTGGGATTGAGAGGGTATTGAAAACTGGTGTTTTAATGCTGTAGCATAGGTAATATATCTATGTAGACCCCACTCCTCAGCCAATTAAGAGATTAAAGGTAGTAACAAAAGAAGCCAAAAGGAAGGCACTGGCACAAGACTTAGGAGCAAGAGAGCCACTCCTGTTCCTGCCACTGATCTTGTCAAACAATTTTGTACAAGTGACTTCTGCTAGCACTTCCTCAATTTACTGTCTTTCTAATGTGTGCAACTAATAGGTGGTATTGTTAGTGCACGCTGAAGTTATGTAAATACATCTGTTCTTGTAAGGCAGTGAAAAAAAAGAATTACGTTTACGTCTACTGCCTTTAAGATCTGCATTAAAACACATGCAGTGAGAAACAAATATAGTTACTTCACTAATCTGCATTTTTAGCACTGTAAAATTTACAACTTGAGCACTAAAGGGCTGCTAACCTAACACAGAGATCTTAAAACCACATTTAACTTGACTAGGTCTAATTTAGATATTTTTAATGGTATATAAACATTTTCAAGAACAGATTTCTATTCACACAACAATGTCTGCAAAACCAGTAACATCACATCTTTATGCTGTCCTGAAAATAAGCACATATTCGGTAGAGATTCTAGCAAGCCTATTTTAATTAAATTCATACTATTTGCTTTCTAGCTTGTATAAGTTTGTGTACTATTAGCATAAATAAAGATCACTCTGTAGGGGGCAAGAAAAAAATCACTGGAAAATTCATATCCATGCTGCAAGTGAGCATTCAAACATCAAAACGAGTTTTGCAGGTTTGACTTTTAGCCTTGCTCATTTCCCCTTAAACTTAGTTACTTCTATTGCATCCAAAGTCAAACTGAAACTTTGCATAGGAACAAACTGAGGCTATCAACAGTTTGCAGTTTGCATTCAGGAAAATTTAGATGTGTTATTATCATCGTGCCTATTGATTTGGGCATTTGCTTATGATGAGTTTTGTTTGTTTGTTTTTTTAATGTAATTGAGGTCTTTGTACTACTTCCAGCAAAATACTACCAGAGTGTAGAATCATTATTTTTCAAGTGAAAAAACAAATTAAATTTAGGAAACAAATTCTTCAGAAAGTACTTCCTCTGTTCTGAGCTGTAACCTCAGAGGACAGCATGTTTGCGAGGAAGATGTCCACCATACTCATTAAAATAACACTATCGAGCATTTTCTTTCTTATGCTACAAATTAGGTACAGTTTGAAATGTCATATTGAATTATTTGTAGAAAAAAAGTTGTAGATGTGGCACATTGTAACTGTTTTGTGTCATGTGGTGCCAGTAATGGATCAATGTGGAGAACTTGATTGAGTTTGTTGGTGAAGTCCTTTGCTGGATATTAGGATGCGTTATCGAGAGAAGGGTCTCCCTGTATATGTTCTGTGTCCTAACAGTCACTGTTAGGATAAGGACTGGATGAATCTTTGGTTTTACTTGAGATCTTGCTTCTTATGAACGCCCAATATGGATCAATATGTCAGAGAGCTAATATAACTCTGTATAAGTAGGAGAAAATCAGATAAGAGTAGAAGGGATACAATACAGTAATCATAGATAAAATAATTGGGATAGATACTAAAACATAGGGACCATTTACGAGGCCTGGATTGCTTAAAAAATGCCACGTCCAGGAAAGAATAATTTGAGATCTGTAAACACTTCCTGGTGAAGAGACACTAAAACAAGTTGGTATAGTATACCTGACAGAAGGCAAAGCAGAGTCTACCTAGATATGAAAGACATTTCTGACAGAAGGCATATCTTCAGTTAGGCAGAAAAATCATTACTGAACGTAATATGAAAAAGAAAAGGAGCCATACATTTTTAAGAAAATGGACAGTTATCTATCAGAACAAAGCAGGCCACTGCTGTGTTCTTAGGCACTTGATATTAAAGCAAGAGCAAGCATCTTTCTAAAAGACACAGGAGTCTAAAAGCAGGGGTTCTAAAAGCAGGAGTTACAGGATTAATGCAGAAACTAACACTGTGTACAGAGACAGACCATTCGACCATGGCCATCTCCTTGGATATTCAGTTGCACAGTGTACAAAAAAGTCTGCAAAATTACAGGCTGATTCTGGTATTAGGTGCAAAATACACACATTGTGCAAGAACAGTATGCAGTAGAAAACGTTCCAATGACCACTTCCCTGAAAGAGTTTTGAAATCCCTTTTCTATACTAACTGAGGAACTATAAAAACAGAAGATAGCCCCTCTGCTCTTAAATAAACTGATGTTATCCACTTGTGGCCTAAAAGACAAGCAATAAACAAAAGAACCCCCAGGGATTTCATAAAATCCAATTCTTGCCTCTGGTACTGCTGACGGGGTAGTTACTGCTACCCCTTTCTGCCCCAAACTGCTGAACTTTGAACACTAATGGCTTCTAGTAGGAAGGAAAACTGATGTTGAAACCATCATCATGTTGGGTCATCTTCCCAACAAAAACCTTGTTATTTATAATGATGTATCATCAATAACTTGACTTAAAAAAACAAAACCAAAAACACAATGACTTGTGATGTAAGCAGCTGGAGATTATCTTCCTGCTGGTTTTTTGTGTGTCTGCTTTTTCAGTACAGAAGGAATTACACAACTGGACCCAGTTTGAATTTTGAGGAGAGATGTGAGTGGAAAGAGCTTCTATGAGGAAAGAACCTCTGTGGGGAAAGCAAAACGGTTCACTAGGGGAAGGGCAGCAGTGAATTATGCATTAGGGAAGGGACATTTGCTGCTTGAGGCAAAGAGCGATATTGTGGCGAAGGGAGAGATGCTTGATGATGCTAGTCATCTAGGCCCAGGTACTTTAGGCTGTGCCATGATGCACCTTGGTCTCATGATATGCAAAGGACTCTTCTGCACTCTGGTGCTGCTGTTGGAGCTGGGCTGAGTGAAGGTAGCTTGAGAGACCTTGTGCTTCTGCTGCGATTCTTGACTGGCTCTGCAAAAGCAGTGGAAAAAACTGCTGGCCACCATGATCCAGACAGCCTTTGAAATGTTAGTGTCGTGCTTGCTACTTAGGGCACTGACTCAGGCAACAGATTATGACTGGCACCCAGAGGCTGCTGATATGCCTGTCTACATTTTTTTTTCTTCTAGCACAGTTATCTCTGGTGAATACCGAATGGGAATATCAATGCCATCTGCAGCCCTTGCAGAGCAGGGGGAAAGATGTAGATGGGATAGTGGTTGCATATTGAAAAATGACATGTTTGATGGCCTAGCTCGCTCCTGACCCAACTGCCTGAAAGGGATTTTGTACTTGGAGTCTGTTCTCACTGTGTGGGAGCTGGATGTGGGCAGCTGTGGTAAGTACACTCTAAAAGCAGAGTCTTATCACTGCAGGTTGGGCATTTGCTGCTGGCACCCAGTGCCAGAAGTGCTCTTATCTTCTGAATACACTGCTGATCTACCATACAAATATGTGCTGGTCCCACCAAAATGTGCTCTTATGCTCTAAATCTTGTTTATGGGCAAGGAGGAAACACACCTTACAAAAATACATAAAGCCAAAAATTTTTTGTTAATATAACTGTTAACAGTCTAATCCAAGAACTGTTATTAGTCCAAAGGAAATTATTACAGAAAGAGAAGGAATAGATCTATGCCAAAAGGGCATAGATCTATAATAATAACCTGGTTAAAATTGTTACACAAACACTGCTCAGTTTTGAACTCTGCCTGATATAATGCCTGCACCCTGCTCCTGAGGTAACTGGTTTCACTCTTGTGCTGGTGGTGAGGGTGTTACAGGGAGTCATCAGGGCCTGGAGCCGTTGGCAGCAAAGCTGTAGTGCTAGTTCAGCACAGACTCTGAGAGGGATGTTGTCTCTCACGCACAGCACGGGCAGCGGAGGTGCAGCCTGCGTTTGGGGCTCAGGAGTGTTATTTAGGAAAGATCTGATGCAGCTGGGTGCAAAGCCCTGTGGCGGGGCAGCCCTAGCATTACTCCTTCTGAAGTGCAGCAGCATTTGCAATTTGTTCATAGCGTCTGGCTCAGGAAACAACTTGCCTTGTGAGTGTTGCTACTAAATGCAGCACAGACATAGCAGTGAGATGTAACACAGTTTAGGGGTTTTGTTTTTCATATAACGTTCAAATGAGTTACATCAACGTCTAAATGACTAAAGTAACACTTAAAATACAGAAAAAAATCATGTCTTTTAACTGTGAAGAAACTAGTCTGAAACTAATCACTGAGAAATAACAGTGACTGGCGGTCTCCTATTTTCCTAGAACTAGCTGAATTCCACAATGTACTTGTTTGATTGTACTAATTTAATCTATCTACCACGAACAGGTTTTAAAAGTGATTACTGTGACTGAACCTGTCTGCGTAGCGATGAATGCTCTGTGACTTACAGTCTTGCTGGCGCTGAAGATTTTGAGTTAGATTCACATGCTTGTTCAGTTTCCTGTTCTGTGTCTTAAACCACTTTAGTCAGCATTATGTGGTTTAAGTAGACAGTTTAAATAGAAGAATGAAGCAATGGTCAAATGAAAGCTAGAAAATACTTGTGCAGAAGCAAACCTCGAATAATACAAATAGATGTACCAGCTAGGAATTAACATCTGTTTTCAGAGATGGTAGCCAGTGTGAGGTAGAGCTCGAAAGCAACAGCAGGAAGAAAATTATCTGTGCATGCTCCCTTTCCCCTGCCAGACTTCTGCTGGTCTTGCACTTTTTAACAAACACAGGGTTGCTAGTGATCTCAGCTTAACTGTAGTTAAATCAATTGGTCCCGTAACACTCTTTTGAGATACTGTGCTTTGTCAT
>JAWLRI010000367.1:1672286-1684113 GCA_034781795.1 Crypturellus tataupa | reverse complement strand
TTGCTAGTGATCTCAGCTTAACTGTAGTTAAATCAATTGGTCCCGTAACACTCTTTTGAGATACTGTGCTTTGTCATGAAAATTTTACCACCAGCATGTACCCAGCAGAACCAAAATGCATTTTGACTCTACAAGGCCAACCATGCTACTTGTAAGTTTTGTCTGATTCCAAGCAATAAGAGCTTTTCCAATGAGTATTCCTCTTAAATGTCCAGCTGACTGGGATTGTTTATCATTTTGAACTAATCATTCAACATATGTTGGTGAAAACAGGCCTCTAAGGCAGGATGTCTCTGGTTTTAGGAACTAATTTCTAAAGTACCATTTCTTATCATAAGTGTCAACATGTTAGAATGACGAAATATGAACCTTTCCTCCACTCTTCATGACGAGGCACCCATCAGAGCTGCCTCTCTTAGGAAACCCATTCATTCTTTTACTATATCATTATGGAATCCTGGCACCAGTTATCAAAGGCAGCCTTAAGTTCGGTCTTATAGTTTGGTCCTATGATGTCTTTTTTTTTTAACTACAGGAAGAAAAAAAAAAGCGTTATTTGAACTGATCTACGTTTCTTCCTCTAATCTAGCAAATGAAAACAAACATGCGGGTTATTCTTTGTTTGTCGTTCTTCCTCAGTCTTGTAAACACATGATAGCTCTTAGGAATAAGGGTTTTTTTGGGGGGGGGAGGAAGAACAGAAAAGTTAACATTAGCAAAATAAATATGGTTAGGTAGCAGGAAAATGTGGAACTGAAATTCTGCTATGAAGGATGCAGAGATTTCTGTTCTTGCAGGGACGTTGCTAAAATATTATCTGGGAGACAGCTGAAGCATTTGGAAAAACCTGCAATGCTTCATCACAACTTCTTTAGGTCTGGATGTTGCTACCGCTGAGATGAGCTGCCGCAACAGATCTGATGCGTGTTCCCTACATTAGAAAATTGGACAAATTCTTACGAGCTACCTTCAACCGTGGTTTCAGCTAGGTGAGCAGAACTTATCAAGGAACAGATTAGGGGTGTTCATGTCAAACTCATCAGTGTTTGGCTTCTAGAACTGGGGATCTTCTCTGAATGACAGGCCACCAGATAACTTTCAGCAGTTTTGTATAAAGTGTCGATGTCAAAATCAGCTCCTGCATCCTTTGACATGAATGGGGAAATTTCATTTAAAGGCTGTTTGTTTCTGTCTCTCTCTAGGCAGCTGCATGTGTTTCATATTGAGAACATCCAGGGATTTCATTAACAAATACAAAAGCTGAGAGCGCAGAGAACAACTGAGATATCTGCAGAGGCTTTGGCCCCCATCTGGTCCTTTTTCCACCCTACGTTCAGATTCCACCTACTAAAGCTCCAAGAATCATTAATGCAAATCAAGTATTTCACTGGGCAATAGAGGCACTGAAGCCCAGTGGTCTCTGGACCTTCATCTTCTCTGATGTCTTATAATGCTCAACAGCCTATGGAGGCTTTTGCCACAGCTAGGGCATTCCGGGTGTGTGTGTTTGTGTGCGAGTGCGCATGTGAGTGCCCTTCCCTCTTCCTCTACTCCCATTCCTAAAGGATATGAAGGGCAGGGTTTATACTGCCGCTTTCCTGTCAGCAGGAGCTGTAATCTGTCTCTTCCTTCTATTGGTCTGCCTATTTTCATCTATTTGTACAAATTCATATGGAACTTAATTGAAAGTTACCAGGAGGATGGTCATTCATGCAGAACTGCGTACACATGGGGGGACACTCACGCCTGCCTGCAACTACACACACACACAGAGTAGAAAGCAGGCTGAAAATATTGTTTGTTTTATCTATAAACCTGTCTTTGCAGCCAGCACAACAATTTCTAAAGAAAAAATAAACAAACACAGACAAAAATACAGCTGTTGTCCCTAGCTGATCCTGAGTTAAGTGGAGAAAACAGAAGTCAGCATTAATGAGAAAGAGAAATGTACACTTAACCTCTTTTTTTGTTCCACTCATCTAGCATAAATTAAAATCTTCTGAGGGCTGTGAGTGTTTTAACCTGCCAGAAACCCCCTTGAGTTCATCAGTGCAGGAGACAGCGAGGGGCTGTTTATCGTCCAGCAGGCATCTACACATGTTGTGAGCGAGGTTCCATCTGGTCACAACATCCTGGATCATCTGGGTAACAGCCAGGCTTCATTTGCTTCATGTCCTGGACAGCACGGAGGCAGACGAATAGGAAAATTTAAATGACTGACCAACCGCAACCAAGCTTGCCCCTGAGGATTAGTCTAATAATGGCTTTTCACTTTGGAACAGGAGTGGCTCTGTGCGTTGTTTTTTTTGGAAATGGCTCAAGCTTGGCACTGTGGAATTATTTAGAGTTTCTATTAGGTGCAGACAATTTACCGGATATGCAGTCTGGCTCCTATTTTCAGGAATTCTTCCTGAAACGTGTTTGTAAGCAAAAACCCAGAGAAATTCTCCCTGTGTCATGCAGCTGTTTCTCCAGGCTTAACATGGTGCTCCTGCAGTGTGTGACTGATATCTACGCAGAGGGAATACGGAGCACCACCACAGCACGATTTTCTACTTGTTCGCCCCTTGAAATTGTTCATACTTGATCTGCATGAGTGCAAATGCCAGAGAGCAGATAGGCACCACGTAGATCTGCTTCACCCATGGCTCAAGCAGGCCACTGAGGCTAATGCGGCTGCAAACCACCCCAGTGCATCTTCAGACCCTGGTGTTGAGTAGCTTCCCATACTAGCAAGGAGCACTGCTCCATCAAGCTAGGGTTGTCCAGGAGCCCCAATAGAGCATTTTGCCACCAGCTGTGTGATCCTGTTGGAAGAATTCTGATCTGTGGGCGTTGAGCTATGAAAGTGTGGTTTGCAGCTGCCTGACTCCAAGCAAGCACGTGCGGTTTCAATAACAAATGTTCGTGAAGATAGTGCTTGCTGGGTGAGTAGCACATTCCTCTCGGGGCTGGGAGGCTATACGAATCCTAACATGCTGCAGAACAGCAGTAAGTACTTCCAAAAATTCAATCTGTACAGAAATACTGCCCAAAGGAGACTTTCTAAGCACAGCAAATCCTGTGAAGTTCTGTAGGCGTCTCACTGCTTGTTTGTGATGATAAATGCATTCCGGGAGGGATGTGGAGAAGCAGCTGAGTTTAGCTTCAGAGCTGGGGGTGAGATATATTCCTTTCGTTTCTCCTTTAAAACATGGATATTTTCTGTAAAGATTTCATGTGCGATCCTGGCTTAAAAATTATCTGAGGAAAAGTCTCTGAGACATCACAGTAAAATGCATCAAAACGGTAGATGGGTTGCTCCTTTAGGGGAATATCAGGGTAAAAATATCCACCAGGATTATCAGAGCAAATCCTCGCATGATTTGTAGTCAAATACTACTGAAGCCATGGAGTATTTTGGATATTTCATGCTCTCATCTTGTGGCTGGGCATACCTGTGCATACCTTCTTCTTGGGGCCAGTCCTGATACAGCCAACAGGACAGCTCAGCACCAGATAGAAAGTTCCCAAGACTCGCTTTCAAACCTTTATTTTAAATAAATATCTCACATTGAAAGATTCTAACACAGGTATTCAATAAACATTTCTTTGGATGTGTAATGCCAATAAAACTAATGAAATTATTCAGTGAAAAAAATATTCCTGGAAATATGGAGATAGTGAAGTAGTGAAATTTATTCAGTCTAATCAAGGCAGGCCAGAAGTTTACTTTATTGAAACATAGTCATTGCTCTGCAAAGCCACTTGGAGTCAGTCTAACACAGCAGCCTGTCCAGCAGTGCTCTGCAGGCAGAGGCATTTGCTGTGTGTGCGCTGTGGAGCTTTATTCAGAGGGACAAAACGCAGAAATGGCAAGTCCTGCAAGGGAAGCAACTTGGAGAAGTCTGTTTTCGCCCCAGTCGCCCACTTTACTGCAGCTTTGGTCAGCAATGGAAAATATTCCCCTGGGTAATGGGGCTCTTAGGTTCGAGGTGAGAGGATATTTGCGGAAGATTGAATTCATTAGCATTATCTCTCCAGACCCAATATTCAACATATATGCTAACACATGAGCACGTCGGTACTCAGTCAGCATGCAAACCCCAAGGTGTGTTTTGTGAGTTAGTAATACACAGCTGACTTTTCTGTTTAAGTTTTTCTGCAATTTCCTTAAGTTTGATTTTAAAGGCACTATTGACAGTCATATGCTGCTGGATATTTGAGGAATGTCTTTACACAAGGTGAAATAAAAAAAAGAGAAAGGGATGCAAAAAAGTGTTAATTCAGAGGGGAAAAAAACAGCTTTACGTCTGCTAGTGCATTTAGCTATGTGTTCATGTGAGATGAAGGGTCCCATTTAATGCCTGGGACTGCTTGTGCATTTCTGTGTAGCTATAGGCACACACTTCTGCAGCACAGGGAGCTTTAAGAAAACACTGAATGTGACTGGGAAAAATGTAACTCAGTGCCAAGTGAAGATCAGAAAAATAGATGGAGATTAAGGGAACAGAGCTACTGAGAAGAGTATTGGCCTCAAGTTGTAGGCTAAACCAGCTAATGCTGTATTTTGTTTTAAGAAGCCCTTCTTTAAAATCTCCCATGTTTTTCTCCATGGTTGTTATACAGAATGTCTCACAAATATGGGTATGGCTAAGAGAGACTAAAGCACAACAAAAATAAAAAGAAGCATTTTATACGCCAGTCACAACGGATGCAAAATATTTTTTATACGTATTTATAGTATGCTATTTGAACAAGCTGACATTAAAATAAGTCATTTGTAAGGGTGCAGTTGGCAGAGAGGTAAAACACATTCTAGCTGTAGTCAACAGTATTAAAACTCTATAAAATTATTGCCTTTCATTTTTAGTGACTTATAATGACTTCTCTGTGTGCATGTATCTATTTCAGTTTTGCAAAGAAATCTTGTGTATAATTTGGAGACATTTTTTTTTTCTCGTCAGGAACAGCAAATTCATGTCTGTCATGAAATATTTTGCTAACCCCTGTCCCTTCTCTGTGCTATCATTTATAATCGAGATATTTAAAACAAGCTGAAGTATCAAATGAGATGTTTACAGTATCACTATTGCCCTAGGTACCATGTCTCTTTTTGTCTCAAGCATTCTTATTTTAATGGTGACATATTTGCTGCCGAGCAATATCCTAAGCCACCAGAGAAATGCCTATTTAGTTTGTTTTGCAAAGGACTGAGACTGAGTGTGAAACTGATGCTGAATAGGCTGCTGTTAAATGGGCAGAGAGGTTGCAGCAGTTGTTGTTTAATAGTATTTGTAGTAATGGTAAACATGATGCAAAATACTGAATAAGAAGAAAGCTTCTTTCATTATCCAACTAATGGCAGAGAAATTTTTGAGACTAACTTAAAAAAAAAAGTGCATCAACCTTTATATCTCTGAATATTTTTACTCAGGCATATGAAATTGTTAACCATTATGAAATGAAAAATTGCTATTATTTCACTCACTGAAAAACAAAATACTCTCTAACAGCAATAGTTACATAATTATGTCCTCAAATATATTTAATATTTTATGCTGAGAAGTGATTATTTATTTTACTTAGGGAATTTGAAACTGTTTTCAACACTGAAGTTTTGATGATTGTTGTAACACTGATCTTTTCAGCATAGCATGCTGGCAAGGAAAAGAGAGGGAGAATGAAATGAGGGGATTCTATTTTAAATATTTGAAGAAATTTGATTACTTACCACAGAAAATGATATTGGCATTTTACAGTGTTCCAAATATAAAAGAATATTGTGTAGAAGAACATAAAAATGGAGACCTCCAGATTCTGCAGAAATATGAAAACCTTTCACATTTAACCATTCAAAGAAAATGAGATGTTTGCCCTTGAGTAGGATCTCCTTCGAGCTCCCACAGACTTGGGCCTTCTGAACGCGACTGACAGTATTTAATTTTATCAAATTTTCCTTGATCTGTTTGCTTGATCTTAATTATATTTTCCATCTGAAACCTAATTTGTCTCTGTTGAGTAGCATAATTTCTACTGTCTGAGTGATTAAAAATGAACAAATGCATACTTAGATTTTCCACTGTGTCAAATGACACATTTCGTTTGGTTTATTTACCTCCATTCAGCCTACTCTATCCAGCCCTCGTTTGTGACGCTCTGTATTTCTACAGCAAACCGTTTCCTGATATATTCCATATATGTAGAGGTTGTGTTGCATTTGTTTCTTGCTTCAGACTCTAAGATTTCATAAGAGCCTGAATTCAGAGTAGTTGAAGACTCTGGGATATTCCCAAGAAATATCTGTCCAAACAAATCAGGAGTTTTTTAATTTGAACATTTTAAATATGAAGATAAACCCTTTAATAAACTTCCCTAAATGTGCAGTCATTTTCCAGATAAGTGCTGTTGCAGAAACTATGCTAACTGTAATTTAGGGTTGTTTATACCATAAATGTGGTCATTTGGCTCTTTTTAGCAAGTGGTGACAGCTTAGAGTTATCCAAATGAACAGTATCACAGCATTTTTCAAGATAATTGTTGCACTAATTTTTTTTATTTGCTCAATAGAAAGTACTTGATGTTCAATAAAAAGCACCATTAACAAATTAATGAATTGGTGAGTGCCATAAATATTTAAAAACTTCTCTTGAACTTCATCAGAAGCTCTCTGCTCTGAAAAGCAGAGAGAGAGCTAGGTCAGGTAAACGTTATTGCATGTTGCAGGCATCTTATTGCACAGCGAAGCCATCTCCCAGGCAAAATCTGTGTCTGGTGGCTTGCAATAAAACCATTCCAGTGGTCCCAGAGGCCTTGGGGAAAGGAAGACCCTTGTGTGCTCATGAAGACCCATCCTTCCTGACAGCTCTCAGGCTCCCATGGCATTGCCACAAGGAAAAGGTTCCAGGCAAAAGTCCCTGTATGGACTCATGGTCTGCAGCAGCAAATGCCTCCTACTGCTGCCTCCTGGCAGTGCCCCATAACCCACAGCACCGCCATGAGACTGTGGGGAGCAAGTATGCCTTGAATGCGGCGGAGGAGGTTTCCTGAGGAGGCCGATCCTAAATAACGGCATTATCAGAGCATCTGCTCTGGCTGTTGTTTCACGGGGCATGATATATGGATCACAGTTTACATCGTTCCCCTTCACAGCGTTGTTGAAGATATTGGGGACATACTCGTTTGTGTGCAAAATACCATAGTGCTTCTCCATCTTGGACTGCTCTTAGGACAGACTGCACTTTAGGATGGTGAAATTCCTGAGCCAAGAGATGCACAGCGTAAATCCCTGTTTTGCTAGGGAATGGAAGAAACTATGCTTGTCCCTTAGCATTACTATTATTATACTTATTATTATTATATTATTGTTACTATTATTATGCTTACATTGGAGCGAAAGTCTAGTTTTACATTGTTTAGTTAGCACAGCTGTATTTTGCCAAAGGCTGTCCATAAAGTGGATTGAGTTGCCAAATAAGATCCTCGTTTCTGCTATGTTGGTAAGACTAAGGCATAATCTGAGTGTTAACAGGTGCTCTAATCCTGCACCCTTTGGAACCATGACAAAACTCCCACTATATCCTGTAGTGGGACTGGATTAAACTCTTGGTGAAGATTTTGAGATTGATCACCCAGACAATAAAAGACTATTGTAATCTGCAAGCACAGAGGCAATAGTTTGAGCTGTGGAGTAAGAAGTCACTTTTCTGACAGAAATACATTTTGATTTGATTGTCTTAAGTTTAAAAAACATTTCCCCAGGTATTTGGAGGTTTTTCTGAAAAAAAAAAAAAAAAAAAAAAAGAAAGAGAGAGAGAGAGAATGGAAAATAAACAGCTAATGAACAAATTCAATTTTAACTGGTAGGAAGCATTTACCATTTTCAGATGAAAAAGGTCTTCTGGATATAAATTTATTTGTTTATTTTTCAGGTTTTGTTAAGGATAATAATGATAGTGATCCTGATAATTTTATCTGAAAAGAATGTCTCCTGCAGAGATTTTCAGTTAAGTAACAATAAAATTGATTTTCTACTACTCTGGCTTAAATACGTGAAGCAGCAATTTAGGTAGTTTATCTTTGGCAGTTCAAATAATTAAAACTGCTAAAAAAAAGACAAGTAGTCTCCAATTAAAAATAATCTGAGGCACAAAAACAAGTTTATTTGTATTCTGTGTGATAAAAAACAAGGATCTTCAGAGTAAAATTCACTTTTGCCAGCTCTAGCACATAACTGCTTCTGCTGCCTTATTATATTTGTGTATATTTGCATTTATTACGAATGCTATGCTGCCATATATATCTGCAAATTTACATGATGATTGTAAAGGTTGTGTCTCTCTTCAGACATGTTCCACATGCCCTTTACCACCCAGCTACCTCTTGTCTCTTCCACAGGCTCTTGCGTCCCCTTTCGCAGTGTTGCCAGGTGCTGAGATACTAATGCTTTTCCTCCGAAGTGTCTCTGGGACAATGTGAGCATGTCAGAGCCTCAGCTTACCCTGCAAAATAAGAAAGAAAGATCTTCTTCACAGAACTGCTAAGAAGAAGCTGGAAATGTTAAAATTTAAATTCTACCCATCAAACAAACACCCAGTTTAAGCATTTGGATTTTTTTTCCCCCCTACAAATAGTGACCCAAGATTCTTCTTTATTACTTCTTTAAGATTTTGGTGAGTCAAATAATCTGTAAGCAAGTGAGCTGGTGTTCCTGTCTTTGCTTGAGATCAGTCTCATAGCTTTGTTCATGTTCTGCCTGATACCATCTAAACTCCTTCATTTCTTTTTGTTGTTCAACAGTATGAGAAGTGAGGCAAATATTTTGCAGTTCTTAGTGTCTATTCATAAAAATTTGACAGGCTGAGCTCCTGCCTTTTCGCCTGCAGACTGGAAAAACCTTTCATGGAGTCCAAACTGTAGCATATCGTAGATATTAATGAACAGAAACCTCTGTTGTAAAGAGAAGGAAAGTGAAAACACAAGAGACCATAAGAGAAATATTCTGGAGAGAACCCTTTGTTATTAGTGCTATGGGCATGAGACCACAGTAACTTACCAAACTTTTTATTATTCCATACATTTTCCTCTAGCCTTCAGAGTTAAACACGGACTGAGATTAGCAGCTAAAGTAATTGTTTTCTGACTTCTGGGCAGGCTGGTCAAAGACTGTTGTCAGTAAGAGCACATTTGAAAAATTTTTTAAATGGACTATAATTACATAAAGAGAAAGCATATTTTTGAGTAATATCAATGAATCATTCCACCATTAAGTGGTAATAAAAGTTGCTTCAACAGCACAAAGGTTAATGTTACTGAAGGCATGGAAAGTCAGTTTTAAATATCTCATCTGCCCCTATTAATGAAAAAAAAAGAAGAAAACTGTTACGCAGATTTGGAGACCTTTATTTTGCAAGAAGAGGAAAAATATAGGTTTTCTGCCATAAGACCCAGAAAGCTTTTTTTTTTTTTTGCCTAATGTTGTTTCAGACGCTCTCACTACCCAGTAGGAGCCCTGCTCCTGTTTCCTTGGCTGAAGCGGGAGCTGTTAAGCATCATGTCACATGTGGCTGTGCCCGTGGTCCTCCCGCTGAGCTGTGTGCTGATCCCATGGTCCATCGGTGACATTCGCAGGGGCTGGGAGAAAGCAGGGGCAGGCGAATTCATCCTCCGTCTCCTCTTCCTCCCCACTTCTGTCTCCTGCTCAGGCTCCTTTCAGCCTTATTCATGAGCAGATCACAGAGAAGGGCGAAGTTATTTGCATTCCAACATTACATTTAAAAGCTATAAATTATGGCAACTATAAACAACCTCCTCGCTGAATGTCGCAGCTCATAAAAATCTGTGTTTGTGTATGTGCTGTACTCGCATGTGTGTGTGCGTGTTCAGCCTTCTGGGATTTTTCTCCCAGTTATGACAACAATATTAATTCTTCTGGGCTCTGAATGCAATGTCTGATGCAACAAATATTTCTATTGCTTTTCTGGTTGACACAGGCCTGGCTCAAAAGTAGAATGATTCTCGCTGCTTTGAGAAAGTTTCAGATTGTCTTTGAACTGGGAGAAAAGATTGTGGAATTCTTGACTAAAAGCTAAAGAAACAAGGAAAATGCTTTTGAATTAGTGATATTTACTGTGGCCAGAACGTTACGCAATCCAAGTCCTTCTTGAAGAGGAAAAAGTGTTAGGCACAGGAGAAAAGGAGAAGGAAGGTCAAAAATACAGTCTTTCAAGGTGAGTGGCAGAGATGGACGGATCATGGTAATGCAGTGATTTTTTTAGTCTAAAAGGTTTCTGGGATTCAGCATGCTGAAGGCTTTTCAAAGTCTGCTCACAGTCTGACACATAACAGAAGCAATAAAATTGTGATGGAAAAAGGTCAGTTTGAGTTTTTAATATTATATATGCTTTACAAGATATATATTATATTCTTAGGTATACCTACAATAATGAAACTAACAGATTTTCACTCATGAGATTCACCTGACATTGCTGCTTCTTGCAGCTGTACTTAACTTCTTGAAGCTGGCAGACTCCTCATTCCTGATGCTTGGGAGGTTTGAAGGCTTTGACCATCACACTTCATTTCTGCAGAAAGCCAGAAAAAATAAATCTACAGTTGCTGCAGTATATTGAGCATCATTTATGTATACAAATAGTGGCCTGTGTATGCTGGGGCTGCTTGAATGATGACCAGAGAAGGAGTATTGCAGCCCACCATTTCATAACCAGACACCAAAATGCTGCCAGGGCAGTACTTACCAGAGAAAGCATGGACTAGAGTTCTCCACTCATGGGACAGCTGTTGAGTGGGTTTTCCTGAAGAACTCAGGTAAGCATGGTTAAAAATATCTGAACAAAAATCACACATAAAACCCTGCTCGGCGAAGGTCACAGAAAGGGTAAGGGAGGGAGGTTTGGGAGGGAAATTCTGCTATGAGTAATGAAGCCTCCAAGCAGGGTTTATATTTTCATCTTCCAAATAAGTTAGCAGGCACAGGAGCCTCTTGGTGCCACGGTTTATGTGGGGATAAGAGCTAATGTCTGCATCATGCCTTTGGAGCAGGGTAAGTAGGGCCCAGACACAGAGATGGGAAAAATGGAAAAGGGTGGTAGTGTGGGAGGAAATCATGAGCTGCAAGTAGAGCGCCAGGGAAAGTGGTTTCTTTGACTCTGATTACTCATTAAAGGGCATCGTCTTTCCCCTTCAGCAGGGCTCCCCTTCTAAGAGGAGCCTTAGAGGAGGCATTTTTTCCCCTGGATTTTCTCCTATGTGCTCTACTAGCAACATTTGCTCTTTTCCATGCCAGAATGGGGCTGCTAAGCCTAGAGTGGGAAGTATGGCCAGGTACTAGTTGTCACTTTGCAGGGTCGAGGTTGTGAATTGTGATGGGAACACAGACTTGGATACTGGGAATTTCCAAGTGGAAAACCTCTTTATCCTTTCAGCTCTACCGACCTCTACTGGAGGAAAGGAACAAATTCCTTAAGCCGGCCATCTGGAGTGGGTTAAGATTCCCAGTGGCGGAGCACACCTGCCGTGGTGCTCTGCTGACGTGGGACTTGATCCTTGCCTGGGCTGCACAGAGGGTCTGTGTTCACTGAATGGTAAAGCTGTGTCCACGTGGTAGGACTCACGTGGGGAGAGTGGTGCTGTGGTCATCTTTGAGGAAATAAAGGTCTCTTTGGAATCATCTGGCTAATATGGAGATTTTCTTTAAGGGAAAAAAAAAGAGTTTGTGAGCTAGTTTTTCAGGGAAGGGAGAGTTACATGAGTAACTCAGGCCTTTATCTGGGTGTCCACCAAACCCGCCTGGATGCCACCCTGTGCCACGTGCTCTGGGTGTCCCTGC
>JAWLRI010000367.1:1649733-1672186 GCA_034781795.1 Crypturellus tataupa | reverse complement strand
CACCCTGTGCCACGTGCTCTGGGTGTCCCTGCATGTGCAGGGGGGTTGGACTAGATGATCTCTAGAGGTCCCTTCCAACCTCAACTGTTCTGTGATTCTGTGATTCTGTATGTCTAATGTTTCCCGCTGAACCCTGTGATCATTTCTTATTGCAGTGCTGCTGTTCCTCACACCTACCCCCAACAGCAAACCAGAGCTCCAACTGGGATTATCAAGGTCTGATAGCCCATGCTGTGGATTAAAGAACAAAACGCTGTGTGCGTTGGCAAGGATATAACCTTACACATATACATGGTTTAGGGGTAGGTCCGTCAAGTGCATCCCACGTCCTGGTGGCTCCTGTGCTTCATGGATTGGACTGGGCAGCTTTTGGTTAAAAAATGTCAATATCAGAAGCGAGCCCTCTCCAGCCCCTCGCTGCCCTATAGATCTTCCTGAGAAGCGCCACTCGCTCGGCAGGGAGAGTGGACAGGCGAAGCCCCGGTTCACATCTCTTTGTCAATGGCATCCAGCCCCTGGCCTTGGGAACTGACTGGCGGCAGTTTGCAAATGTATGTGCTTGGCTGGGAGCCTGCAGTTCCCTTTGTGCGCGCCGCGCAGGGGGCCTGATAGGGAAGCCGGAGCGTGTCATCCCTGACTGCCAGAGCTTCCAAGCAGTAACATGACGGGCAACTTTGCAGACAATATCCAACATGAACATTCAAGGCTGAGCCTATTCTTCTTCTAGACACTGGTACTGACTGATTCCACATGCTATTTTCCAGACTCTGTTGCTGTAACAAGCTAGAGTCCTGAATATGGACTTTCCTTCTAGGAAAAAGTCTTGTAGAATTCAAATGTGTTGAAACCATTTGAGAGCATTAGAAGCTGAATATTTTTGAATATGATGTATAATGCTTTAGAGATTAAAAAAAGTTATTTGCATAAAAGTTTGTATAACGTATGAAAAAAATTTTCTACATGTTCTGCTCTGCTTTGCACACCCACCTACTAGGATTTAAATGCAGCTTGGATGCATGTGCATGCAATTGAGGGGAAAACTGCGCTGTTCTGCACCACGTGTTAAGACAAGTATTTATAAATTAGCAAGTGTTTTGGATGAGAGTGATAATGGCCGAGGAAATATGCCACTTCACTCATTAGAAAATTTGAATCACACAGCAAAAGTAAAAATCTTGGAACTTGAAGCTTGAGGAAATTTTGTCTTTCTGGGAGGAGTAAGAGGTTAATTCCTCCAGGATTTACTTGTGGACAAAACCAATAGAAGAAAGACCTTGTGTTTCCCAGATTTGATGCTGGATCCCACTACTTCCAGGCAGCTAAACTTTAGTGTCACTGCTGCTTACCTCTAGCCAAAGTGGCAAAAACACAGGCTGCTGGATTGCATGTCTTGAAAGCAAGGAAAATGGAAACATTCATAAATACTTAGGCATGAGAGGTATTTAGAATTACACCCAATCTCTGAGGAGCGCACAACTGCCATGGCTGACCTGATCCTGTGCTCCTGATGGTCCTGTTTTGGGCAGGAGTCTGGACTAAATGTTCTCTAGTGATGCCATTGAACCAGCATTACTATATGACCCCTGATTTGGTCATACTAGACCAAGCAGAAACATGTGCTGCTGACATTTGTTTCACTTAGGCCATAAGGTATAACTCACTTAAACCAGCAGATCCTGCCTTTAAAGAACTTGGAGTCTTTGGGTCTTGGTGATTTCTTCCTACATATTTTCATATTGTCAAAATTTAAACATAAAAGCCTCCTTGAAAAACCTATATCTAAGAGGCTCAATCAGCTGGAGATACTTTTCATAGCCCTGCCCTCATTTTCTCAAAATAGCTGCAGAGGAAATGACGGTGAAGTCTAGTCTGAGTTTCATCACTGCTTCCTCAGAAAAAAGCTTCAGTCTTGTGTCCATGTCCATAAATGTTGTCAGGTGACCATGAAAGACAGATGTTTTTCAGTGTTACAGTTACAGCTCTAATTTCTTCTGCCAGAAGCACAGTAATGGTAACATGTCATTTCCAAATCTGGCATACAGGCATTAGCCCAGTTGAAAACAATCAACAGAAACCATTTCCACAATGCCAGTAAATATACTGACATGTGTTGACAATAAATGGATTTTGTGCACTCTTGGAAACAGAATCTCACATGGTTCAACTGTTTAGCTGCTCTAAAATAGTGTGCAGAAAGATATCGTTCATAGACTACATAAAACAATTCATCTTATCTCTAGAGCAGTCACGATTACAGTAGCGCAATTTTTGTAGAATATTCATGCTGTATTGAGTGTGACAGTAATATGAAAAAAGTATGTATAAAACATATGTTTTAGGATTTATGACAGAGTTAGTTATTAAATAATCATTTTATTCTGTTACTTCCAGTTAAAGTGCATGAAAGTATTAGTAGAGCTTTAGAAATAATTTGCTGTCTTTGTTTTGATTCTTACGCATTCTTTTCTTGCCAGGTGACTAAAGTAGCATATATGTCCTTTCACTGTTGTCAGCTATTAGAGTCACTATTTGCCATTACAGGGAGAAGTCAACGGAGGATACTAGTGCCTGTGGGAGAAGTTTTGGGCTGAAGTCCCTGGTCATTGCAAATGAGGTGGTTTTGGGGACTGTTTTCAAAGACTCCGAGTAAACAGTTTCCTTTAGGAGCCAGACCACAAGCTCCTCACTCATGCAGACACTGTCATTGCTTAAACTGCGTTACGGAGACCAACTACTAATGTCCCCACTAACGCAAGTATGTGACTGGCAGGAACGCGGCCCTCTCAGTGTTGGCCCAGCGGCAGGACCAGCACAATGTCCCTGAGAGAAGTGACGGTGTCCCCAGGAGCAGCAGTCGTGTCCCCAGAGGATCAACCAAAGCTCCCACTCTCCCTGGGGGCACATGCTGTGTCAGCTGAGGTGGGTGAGCAAGGATCAGGATCGGAACAGTCCCATTTACTCAGGGATATTTTCAGACTGCATCCTCACAGCCGACCAAAGTGGTAACAGCCTCAGAACAAGCACAGCAATTGCTACAAAACAGCAAATCTCAGTTTATTTTATAATGAAGGTAAAAGTTCCCCTTTTGTGTGAGAGGAAATGAAGACCCTGAAAAGTAAAATGACCCGATCAAGGTCACCCATGTCAGAGACTGGTGGAGAAATGAGTCCCCAGCTTAATTCTGTTCAAAGAAATGAACACCTCAGTGAAGGATGGCTCTGGTGTCTGGTTCTCTTAAGCTCTGTGGACTTGAATATGTAAGGCACTGCCAGATAGAACTCTAAGGTTGCAACCAGTGTGCTCCAGCGCTGGTTTTGAGCAATGTTAGAAAATAAGGGAAGCCGAGTGGGCAGCAGTCACAGATCAGCTGAGGCAGGGAGGCCCTCTGCAAACGGGGAGCAGTCCTAGCTCCAAAATGTTCAGCAAACTGATCATTTTCTCCAGTAAATCCTAGTTTTGCTCTTCTTCTCCCGTTATGGTTCCCAGCTTTGTGTCTGCAGGCAAAAAATCAAGTCACTAACAAAAAACCTGCACTAAACATATATAGCACCGAAGTAAAACATGTTGGTCCACTTTCATTTTTCTAGATTAAAGTTTTAAAAATTAGCTTATAACATGAATTTTATGAACCTCTTAGGGAAATTTTTAATTGCAAAAATAAAGTCCTATGAGAGTTTCCTGACATTCTTGTTACTGAAAAGGCAAAAAGTGATCCACAGAGTTACTACTGTAGCTGCACAGAAGAAGACCTGCTTTGGAAATCCATGAATGTTTTATCAAAGATGTTAAATAAAAACAATTAATTAAAATCTTACTTAAGCATTAGAGCTTCACTCCTTCATGAGCAATAAAATGGAAGCTTATGACACTGCTACACAAAAGGATCAAATTAACACATGAACTCCTTTAGAATATTTTTGCCTCATCACCTAAATCCCTGCTAACATAAGCAGTCATATCTGTATTCATTTCAATTGTATTTTTCTGGCTAGCTGCTAATATGGCCTGGAGATATCTGTGGACACATATAGATACTGAGGCTGCAGGCAGGCTATTCACTAAAAGAATTATTTACTAATTAATGAAGTGCCAATGTAACTATTCAGTAATACATTTAAGTGGCGGTGAAGTTTAAGCAAGTGTTTCACGCATTTGATGTTAAGAATACTGTTAATACTGGAATAATATGGAATTGCCATGTCAAAATTTAGGAAACAATTCTGCATTATGTACTCTGGCTTTGACTACTGGCTTTGTCTACTCTGCTTCTCTCTATAATTTTCCAGACCAAGAGATATTTTGTAATGCCGGGAAAAGAAAAATCATCATATTTTTGATATTTTTTGGTCCATATCATCTTGAACTTTGCTTTTTCCTGCATCTTGATGATTAATTAAAAGAGATATTGGTCTGTACAGCTGATTTGAAAACAACAATTATTTTCCTTGTGATTTTTTTCCTTCCTTTGACAAATTCACAGTGTTTTACTGTCAAAAGAAAACTAAACTTGAAATCATAAGGGCTTTGGTTTTCAAATTTGCACATTTTGACCCTTCTGGATTTAAAAAAAAAAACAATTAACAAAAAGGGAAAATCTGAAAGAAATTATTTCAGTTTTCACTGTTTGCATTTTGTCTCATCAAAAAGAAAAAAAAAGAAAATATTTACTGAAAATAAGTTTTTTTTTCTACAGAAATTTAACTTTAAAAGTGAGTTTTCTTTGCAATTACTTTTTGAAAAAGCAAAAATTCAGCTAGCTCTCATTTCAAAACGCCTGAGAAAAAGTTCCTCCTGGAGGTGAAAAAAAAAGAGAAAAGTGCCTTTGAAGCACCAAGCTGAGGGGAATAATGGTACTTCAAGTCATCTCTAAAGGTCTGTCCCAGAGACTATGCTTTAATTTAGGAGAATTTCACAGGGTGCATTCCCTCTCATCATCCTGGGCATCTTCTTAAAAAATACCCAGTTTATCTCATCTAGTTCACTATGAAAATCGTCAGGAACTCAATGATGGCATGTACTCATTAGCCCAATTTTGATCTGCCACAACATACAAGAGAAGCACGTGGAAGCCAGTTTAAAAACAGGCACCACAGTGTCTGGACTGTAGCAAGTAGTTAAAAATTATAAGCAGCATACTTTCTGCTCACATTCTAACAGAAAATAATTGATGAAACACATAATTTGCCCAGACATACCCAAAGCATTTGTGCATTATTTTAGCTTAAAACTGTTATTAAAACCACCAATTTATATGCTGTGTAACTAAAAGCTCCAGTTAGAAATATTTTTCAATATTTCACTGTAACTATTCTTTACTACAGAACTAAGGGACAGAAATATCACCCAGGCATATGAGTAATTTGATAAAGTTTGGTGTGATAAAGTCAGGGTACAACAGCCTTGTAAATGTGTGGAAATCCCATTATTTTTATAAAAAGAAAGATGTTTTTTAATATAAATGAAGTTCTAATTTCCTCAGAGCTCTTATTAAACAAATAAATATGCTGTCAGCATTAGACTGAGTCAGTCTTTAGCATGGACTAGTTTTTATAAACCAAATGGACAAAGTAGTCCTGAGTTTTTATTTTTATAAGCACCTAACTTTTCCAAATTACGGTCGTGGATGTTTTGTTTCAAATCCTTTGGCAGATGCCTTGAACATTACCCACACTTCATCTCAAATGATGCAAATGACTTTACAGAGCTATTTGCAAAGTGCATAAAACATTGCTAGTGATGCAGCATTAGCCGTGTGCGGTTTTAGTATCCGTATGATGGAATTCTTTGCAGCACAAGAAAGCAACTAGTTATTTTACCATGCCAGAAGATTGGTAACTATTTATTTACACATTTATTATCTGCTCCACTCTGAGAATAAAGAATGAGCCTGAACTACAAAAGCTGAGCCTGCATGAAGGCCCATCAGTCTCTCCACACTTCTGCTGTCAACCCTATTATAGGGGAAACATTATTCAAACTGCAGGCTCCGAACTCCCAGGTAACTAGAGACAGCAGGAAGCTCTGTTTGATATCAAGTATATTCTTTATCAACCTTTTTGTTGTGATGGGAAGAAATGATCTAACTTTACTTTCATCTTGCTCTGTCCTCACATCACCCAGTAGGTGAATTGCTTTATTGGTGTGCCTTGGCCAAAAGCTCTTTGATATACGCTGCCCTTTGCAGCCATAAATTTTCCATCTTTCAGACAAGGTTTGAGACTTTCCCTGTCCTGCTATTCTACCCCTAAGTGATTAGACGCTCTTTTCAAAATGAAAGATGAGCTTTTATGGAAACTCTTGGCCCTCTCCTAGGTACCATAAAATAGCCATAATTTGATTTGCCGTACTGATAAAAGTTGTGGGTTTTAGACCAAGACTTATTACCTGGAAACAGGCTGGGGTTGAGTTCCACGTGCTCTCGCTAGTGCAGCTGCAGCACGGAGGGCCTGCGAGCTCCACCGAGCACGGCAGGACTGAACAAAGAGCGAGGAGAAGGCGAGCGGCGCGCACCAGGCATGGTGCTCGCAGCCAGTGCTCATGACTGCATGCAGGAGGGAGCACAAAGTCCAGTGGGCCCTGCGCTCCCACCCCGTGCCCTGTACCCACACCCCGGCCAGGCTGCACTTGCTTCTGGTCCCTCACCAGACCATGCTCTCCTGCTCTGCTGCAACTAGTGGAGAGGTGGTGTGTCTGTGGATGTGTGGACTTCATGAGTGCTTTGAAGTGACCTGAAAAGCAGATGGAGAGAGGGCTGGAGATCCTCCATGTGGGCAGCCCTAGTACGTTGAGAGAACCAACATTCTCTAGTCTTGGTAGTCCGCAATAAGGTGTCTTTGCTATGCACAAGGCTTTCGGGGAAAACTGTCCTCAGTCTTGGCAGCAACTTACCCAATTTGGCAGGCAACGTGATTCTCATCCAGGCTAAATTCCTCTTGAATCCTTGCAACTAGAAACCCCATCAGCAACTTCCAGGTCTTCAAGGGACACCTCTACCAGAAGAAAACAGTGCTGTTCAAGCACTAGAAAGCTGGAGGATTACTTCTCTGCTCCAACCCTATTTCTGTAAAATTGAGGCATAGCAGATGCCTGCTTCCTGTTCTGTTATGTGTGGGGTTAACTACACAGGCAATGTTAGTATGGGAGCAGTCAATATTCATATAGCATTTTAAAATACAAGTGCCAGGGATTCCTGATGGTTATTTATGAAGGACATCAAAAGAATCACCACCTAAGAGCTGGCAGTGCCCTGCCTTCACAGTTAGATGTCTATGATTTAATAAAGACAGATGGGATTTTTTTAATTTATTTATTTCTCTCCTGGAAAAGACCAATGAAAGTGATTTTTCTCAGTTTTGCCAAAAATATGGCTTTGACAGCTTTTTGAGTTTTCATTACAAAATGACAACATTAAATATTGTGGTATGAAAATAAAGCATAAAAATTTTCAGCTCACAATTACACTAACGTATGAACATTTCTACTCAAACTGGAGTTTTGAAAGAAACCATTAGATCTCATGCAATTACCAATGGCCCAGACACTTTTGAGGTGTAGAACCCAATGCCATGGTCAGAAACCCAAGCCACCTTTTTTTTTTTTCTTTTGCAGTCTCATCTTTGCTATGACTCAGTTTTCTCCTAGCAGCTGAGGACTATACAGCAATGTTAGGAAGGGTGGAGGGTCCTGAGTTAAGTTGTGCAGGGCTCTGCTCCAGCATGACTGAGCACTGCACTACTCTCAATGCAAAGTAGCCCAAAGACTGCTCTGAATGATTTTACTGGCCAGTTCTCCCTCAGGGCTGTAAAAGTGAGCTGAGATCAGAGAGCTAGAAATATATTTGTTCACGCAAGCATTTATTGATTACACCTGGAAGACTGAGAACCAGATGAGGGATGGCAGAGGAGCTGACTCACTGCCTCTGTGTTACTGAAAAGTCCTCCTTGAACGGCTATCACAAGGCTAATTAATCAGATTTAACTTGGTGGTGGTAAAGATACTAGACACCAAATACTTTATAGCTGAATGTGTCCCTGAGCAGTAAAATTCCAGCAAAGGCCTGTTATTGTCTAAACTCACTGAAATATAAAACCCATATGCTCAGGGAAGGTCAATTATTTGCTAAACTGAACTAAATGCACCCTGACAACCTCTAGTTGAGATAACTTCTGTGTTTAAAAAGAGGGCCATGTTATTTCCCTGTGCATCCCTCTCGACAGCTGACAATTGAAATGTATGCACAGCTTGCTCAACAAATGCATGGACTCTCACATTGTGCCACTTCTTCCTCTTCTTTCCCCAACTCCTGGGTACTGTTTCACTCCCCTGAAAATACAGATCAAGCCCCCTAACCCCATGAGATGCCAGTGTCCTGTCAGAATTAACCTATTAGTTGATTATTCCCTTTTGAATGGGAAACGAATAGGAATGTCATTCAATGGTTTCCAGTTACAGCATTAGAAAGAATTCTTTCCGGATGACTGAGGTCATTGTGCAGCATCTCTGGCATGGGAGCATTGGTATTGGGAACTTTAAACCAAAATTGTTTGCTGTAATAATAAGGGCCAGTATCTTTGCTCAGAGGGGATAATGATATTGTTGTATTTATAATACAGTGTTATAAACAGGAGTCATCTTATGAAGCACGATTCTGATCAATTTTCTTTTTGCTTACTGAAGTCAGCACTAGTTCTACTTAAACCAAGTTCTTATCCTGGAGTGAAAGCAGAGTGAAGGGGATCAGAGCGAGTCCAAACCACCTGGGCACTTTTAAAACCCAGGTTCTTTTGAGAAATGAGCTGTGGCAATGAGGCTTGCTGTCAGCTCGACATGCTCAGCGTGTCCAGTCTTGCTGACCTGAGGCACATTTTGAGGATTTGATTAGCAGGCTGACCAGCAGCGCCCAGGCTAAGTGGCTCCAGCCAGAGCCCTCAAGAATGGAGAGGGTCCTTCAAAAGGAGGACAACCTTCGACCCACAGTCATCATTTTGGCCATCAGGTCAACAGTTGTTCCACAGAACATCGGCAATTGTCTTTCTCCTTGTGTCAGGAGGCTCTTGAAACATTATACGAGGATAATTAAGTGGTGAATAAGGGTCAGTGTGGACAAATAAATCAAACTGATAGTTTGAACACAGACTGATTGAGCAAAAACAAGGAATTCTGCCATGCCTGTTAGTGCTGCTCTTGATGTTAACTGACTTTGTTAACATTACATCCAAAGGCAGCAAGTGGGAACGCTTTGTGAGGAATCAAAAGCTGAGCAAAGAGACATGGGCTTTAATTGTTCAGCTTTATTTTTGAAATAAAGACATGCAGTGCATCAATTTAGCTCACTTTAATGGACCACAAAACTGAACCTATTCTTTAAAATGCTAATTGAGTTGGAAGATTCTTGCCTCTCGCAGAACATGGATGCAAGAAATACCAATGCCACATTCAGACGTGTCAGAAGCTGAAGTACAGTTTTGTTCAAAGCGAGTTGGTAAAGTGCATGTCATCATGCAGGAGGAATGCATGTATATAACAACATAATCTAGGGACACACAGGAGATGGCACAGACGTGTCTGTATATACAAGGTCATATGCAGGAACATGTTTTTTATATATGCTAACATAAAATTGATGATGTGGGAATTCAAAATAAACGCTGTGTTCCAAACCTGCAAGGTGTCCTGCATAAAAGCTTTCACTCTCCATCCAAATGACAAAATGGCATTAGCTTAGGTGGAAGAGTAAGGGGTGAAAAGTTGTTGTCAGGCAATCCTTAAAATACCTCTTAGGGGAAACACTGTGTGCCCGAGTCACACAAGTCAATGTGCTTCTAAGGGAAAAGGGCATTTGGAACTGGGATATAGAATTTCATTTTTACTCCGTCAGCAGTAAGAAATACTGGATATGAAAGAATCATGTTGACATTTCTGGTTTTTGCTTTTTTTTTCTTTTTTTTTAATAAATCATTACGGCAATACTTCCCTGTGTGTTCATTTTATCTCTGCAGCAACACTATGTCTGTCTTTTGCTTCTGGTCTTTCCTCAGCACCCTGGAAAAGCTACAGGATGTTACTTCTCTTGTGCAATATCAGAAAAGGAATGGATCTTGTGCTAGTAGTATTAGTGTCTGGTATTAGTGTTACTAGCAGTTAGAGGGACAGAAAAATGCATATAAAGATACTTGCAATGCAGAAAAAGTCTATCTCTCCTTCACAACACTGGGCACAAACCATCATAGTTCTGACTTCTGGGATCCAGACCATGTGTTTAAAGAAATAAACCTGTCTTTCCTCATGTTAGCAATGTTTTCTTAAAAAAGTCAGTGTATTTCCATGCTACTATATGTCATCAAATAAACTCGTAGCAGTTATTTAAGTAGACCATTCAAACCAGAAAAATCTGAAATTAAATACGAAAGTCAGTTTAGTCCTTTTTCCTATTATACAGCATAATTTTTACTTTATATTTTGTAAAGTAGAGTCTGCTGCAAACATTTATAATATCATTATTGTTTTCTCTCTTACTTATAAGGTACTGTGCATGGCACATTACATACACATAAAATGTGTCTACCCCAAATATTTTACAGTCCAATTCTGGCAAATTTGAAAAATGAGATCTAATATAATAAAGTTCAGAGTCTTTATGTGACTTGAGCCTGCTATTTTTCAACTGTAGGTTATTACATAATATTTTTGTGTATATTTGTTTTTGTGCTGCAGAAAGTTTCCTTCTGACTAGGTTCCTACAAATTTATTATTGCCTGGCTTTCACAATGTAAGGCACAGAATTACTTCTTGTGCAGAGCACTATGCATACTTAAACATAGGGAGACAAAATTTTAAATAGCAGCTGGGCTATACAAAAGCAAATAAGTTATAAGAGATAAATTTAACGATAAGCATGTAAAAAAAAAATCTATGGGAAATGTATCTCTGTGCCTACATGAATTACGATGGTTTGCCAAGAAAGGTGTAATGGATTATGGTGAAAGATGAAGGGGAGCTTATACCATATCCAATCAGCCTTTTACTTAAAGGTCAGGACATTCTGTCTGGGTCCACTTGAGTTTTTGATTCTGCCGTTTCACTATTCAGTGGCACAATGTAACTGTCAGTCTCAACAACGGTTCCTCGAGCCACTGGCTCCACTGCTCACAGGGCAACACACAATATTTCACAGCCACAAAACAATTCACTGTCTGCATAGGCAAACCATATGATTTCCATGGGGAGCAATATTGACACACCCTACTGAGCACTCTTAAGGCGACTCTTAAAAGAGCTACGTCTTAAAAAAAAAAAAAAGAAAAGAAGAAAGAAAGAAAAAAGAAAAAGGGCTATGGCTTTACTATTCTTGTCTATGACTAAGTTACCAAATAGCATGTTAATGTTCTGTCTCCATAAGACAAAGTTAAATGCAAATATCCTCTATGCCACCTACCTCCTTCTGCTTTCTCATTTTATCAAAGGGAGTTTTACTGCTATGCAAAGTCTTCTTGGTCAGTTAGCAGTACATAGCATGGTAGGTACTAGGGAAAAAACAGTACGGGAATGATGGTCTATTTGATTTTTCCTGGTGAGTATTTACAGTATTATGATGTTATTCATTTCCAGTTGTGAGATAAATACAGAGACTGGTACAAATTCAGTAGTGCACAGGACCCTACTGATGGCATGCGCAGTGCTGTAGCCCTTTGCTCCTCCTCTCTACTGAAGGGAATTACCTGCTGGAGGCTTGTGAGTGCTGGGAAGGATTTGGTATTGCTCTGCAGAGGAAATACTGCCCTGGAAGTCAAGACTGAAGAATGAAATGCAAGAGTTGAAAAGTTGGGGCACGCAGAGAGGGAAGAGTGCCTTCGCTGCAAGGTCAGCCTGGGGGAGGACATCCTGAGGACTGCAAAGGCGGCTGCCCCAGAGCGGCCCTCTGCCGCCTGCCTCGCCGCATGCACAGCCCGGGGCAGAGGTGCCACGGGTCCCTGGAGGACCCTCTAGCCCTCAGCAGAGCCCCTGCTCGGCCAGGTCCCCTGCTCTGGCAGCCCATGCTTTCCTGCGGCTGAATGGCTTCCCAACATTAGAAGCAGGGATGAAACTGTCTGGCAGCTGCTAAGAGCCTAAGGGAGCCTGTTTTGTTTAAGAAACATCATGTCCTGATGCTTCCATAACAAAATACTGCAGGGCTGGGTACAGTTTTTTCCCCTTCTCTGTTGAAACCCTGTAAAGTTTTAGAATTTGCTATTTGGGGTGGCTTTGTTTTTTCCCTGAAATATTGTTGTAAAGCAAAAATTCTTTTTGCTGATGAGCTTTGCTTACATTTCAGCCATCTGTTGCCCAGGCAGCCCCAGCCAGTGCTGGTGACTGCATGATATAATGGTCCCTTCTGGCCTTCAAATCTCCGAAACCGGTGCAGCAGGATTCTGCTCAGCAGTGAGAGCAGGACAAACATATGGACCAAGCTCTGCTACTGCTTCTTTGGTCCTGCTGTCCTGCTGCTGGACAGCAGACACTGACCTTCTGCAGAGTCTTGCTTTAAGCTACGTTTTGTGGCCACTTTGCCCTTCACAAGCAACTTGCCAAGCAGCAACCCGATTCTAATATTTGCACCAGAAATGGAATTGCAGGCACTAGTCTAATAACCCTGGTTTAATCATCTGCAGACATGCAGACATGTTTCTTGCATGTTTGCCCCTCTGCACCAGATGTGTGTTGTGGCATCTCCTTTCATTCCCATCTGAGAGACACGAGAGACTTCTGCACTCATTTTTCACTGATTTCTGTGTGAGGTATATTTAGTTGATAGGAAAAAAATATGTTTCTTTTTCTTTGCATGCTATGAAGGAACTTGCAAGTCAGACTGATATCACTGGTGCCTCAGATTTCCCCCAGAACCACAAAAAATGTCCTTGCAAAATAAATTTGCCCAGCAGTTTTGTCTGGCACACAGGCTAGAATGGAAGCCAATGAATTTCCTTTGCTCTGTGTTAGCTCTGCACTGTGAATGAGAACAGAGCTTTGCAAAATCTTTCTGCTCAGTAAAATCAAGATAGTTAGGTATTTAAAAGGAGTACTTAATACCCATGTGCTACTGTAGGATGGAGAGCACAGTCTGTGTCTGGATGTGGCCCATGGTTTCATCCTATCCACCCATCACCAGTTGGCAGAAACCCTTCTGGTGACCACTGCCAAAACAGAGTAAATTAAATTAGTCCACAGGCTGCTCTAGATTTAGCCTGGAGTTGGGGGTCGATAAGTCTAGAGGGCAGTGAGAGAAGCTGAGAGCTGTCTGCAGCCCCCTAACACCTGCCTTTTCCCACCATGTGGGATCTGGTCAGAACAGAAAACTTTGCCTTTCTGTGCAGCCATTCCTGTTTACGTTGTTTGCTGCTGAATAGTGCAGGGCTGCTATTGGCAGGGAGTAGTTTTCTTTTTAACCAGTTTTTTTCTACTGACCCTAGAAAAGACTGATAGTCCATTTATATCATCAGAAGAAGATGGATCTGGTCTGCAGAAACTGGGAAGGAAAGTGACCTAGCAGAGCCCTGCTGGGCTGAGTCCTTAAAATAAACTTAAGAGTTTCTTAAGATGCTTTTGCAATGAGAGAAAATGAAAGAAATAAAAAAAAAAAAAAAAAAGAGAGAGAGAATAAATAAATAACAACATTAGAACTCAAATACATATGTGTGGGCAGCATAGACAGTCTTTTTATTTTTTCTTATGAAAAGAAGCTGACTGTAAATAGACTTATTTCTTGTCAGGAAGGATATGGTCAAAATGCCTTCTACAAGATGGGAAAACTTGCATGTGCAGCAGTCCATGACAGGCACCTGTCGAGTCAGACAGCGCCCGCGCTGGAGCAGCGCTTGCCTGCGGACACCCCGCGACGGCATCGCCGGTGATGCGGGAGGCTGTGCCTGTCACATCTGATGCTCCAGGTTAGTGGCTCGGAGTGGCCAAACTTCCCCCCCGCTCGCGGGAAGCTCCCTGCCGGGGAAGCCCTCTGCTACGGAGTCCTTGCAGTGTGTGCAGTAGTTTATAGGGTACCTCATTTGAGCTTTCCAGTTCCACCAATCCCTAGGAATGATGGAGGAGGATAGGACAAATACAAGGCAATATTCTGTTTTTAAATGGATTCATGTTAGTTCTCCTCACCTCTTCCTCACTGCTTCCTCCTCATCCCAGCGGGATGACAGAAGCCATCATAAACCAGGCAGCTCATCTTCCCCTTTGTGTGCCTATTCATTAAAACCAGCCAAGCCTTTAAAAATGCTCTAAAAACATGTGAATGGCAGGAGAGAGAGGGTGGGTGGTGAGAGGAAGGAGAGAGCCTGGGGAGAAAACTTCCTAAGAGAAAAGCACCATTTTTTTTCTAGGTAGCTTTGAATTTTCATCCTCAGGGGGCAAGTAAAATAGATTCATTTGTACTCTTCCGTCTGAGATGCAAAGCCAGGTAAACAGAGGGGCTCTCATGAGTAGGAGTAGCAGGGCGGTGACTGGACAACACCAGCACCATGCTTCCTCTGGTATGCTATTTCTAATATTAGTTGTGAGAGGGCTGATAGGCTGGAGAATATTGTGTTTCTAGAAGTAAGTAACTTACCTTTTATACCTGTATTTATTTCCCCTTAACAGTTTGGTCTTGATTACTTCCACACTGAACCAAAAATATATGTTCCCTCTGTCCTTTTGCTTTAAAGATGATTTTTAATTACACTAAGGATACATTAGGCCATTCTGGAAGCACAGAGGGGCCTTAAAATATGAGTAAATTATTTTTACACCCACGTTAAAGTCTATTTATTCTAATTGAGCAAAATCCAACTCTGCTGGAAATCAGTGGGAATTCTGCCATTGACTTCAGAGACAGCAATATTTTGTCAAAATGCTGTGTAAAATGATTTATATAGAAATGGTTACCAGCCTTGTTTCTAGAAACTGTGATCTAAAGGCTCCAAAGTCCTCTTTTACAGCAGAAACAAAGCAAATGTGCACTTTATTCTTGATGCTCAATGATGAAGCATTTGCTGTTTTGGGGCAAAGAGGAAAAAAAAAACAAACAAAAAAAACAGTTCAATTAAGCATCACAGTATGAGCAGAATACCCAATTGACTATGCGTTCAGGGTGGGGAGATGGAAGCGAGTTTGTTTGGTGATTGCATTACGTGCTGGGTGTCAAATATAACACTGTACAGGAGAGAAAGTGAGAGAGAGAGAAAAAAAAAGAAGTCAGATTTAGCCGGTGCCACAGCACATAAGCGAATCTGTCCCTGGGGCGCCTCTCTGATCGACGGTAGAGTACCCTCCCCGGACGCTAACAGATGCCCAGCAGAGACGCTCCAGGCCCTAAACCTCGCCGCAGTCTCTCGTGTTAATGAGGACTCTTGATGCAGTTTAAGGTACACTGGTGAGCAGCCTTAAATCAGAGCGCGTGCTGCTGGAGGAAAGTTTCCCGGGGCCGGGGCGGCCGGGCTCTTAGCATTCCAGATGTGGCGCCGGCATAGCCTGCCTGTGACCAGCATCCATTTCTGCACTCCACAGCTGGTCCATGTAAATGTGCCATATTGCAGCCCATCTGCTCAGAGAGTGCACAGTGGCACATCTCTCTCTGACAGTGGACCATTTTATTGAACACTATAAATATTGAAATTCATAGGCATGAAGCAGCAGATTTTTAATGTTACTTAGAGAGACATTTGAGCCACAACCTTTGGCAGCAGTATACGCTGCTAGTAGCTCAGTGCACTGCGCACCATTTGGTTCAGACTCATGAACAACTTTTCCAGAGATTTCATGGCTCTCCAATCCCAGGTAAAATGGAGTACAGACCCTGAGGGATGATATTTAGTGTGAATGTCACCCTGCATACAATGTGCATTTGGGATATGGACTTTCCAGCCCTGTGCTGTGTTAAACCATATGTTAATGTTTTCATACTCAGAAAAGATTAGATTGGGGACCAATAAAGTTTCAAAACTACAAATAATAGGCTAACCGTAATGAAATGTGAGGTATTCCTAAGCCTGAGTGTTATTTTTTTTCCTCCCAAAGTCTCTGCAGTTTTCATTTTTTAAATGGTAATACTCCATTTTGCTAAAGGAAACTGGCACATTCATATTTTATAAGCTAACACATACACACATTTTGTACTAGAGAGTAAACATCTCTATTAATTTAAAATTAGCAGCATCTAATCTAGAATAAAAATACAAAACCTTTTGTAGTTTTCTATTTGTAGAAATAGATCTGCATCTATAAGCATTCAGTGTGGTGCAAAAGGTCTAACCCCAAACTAAGAGGAATGTTTTTGTTTTCGTTTTTGTGGATTTTTTTCCTCTTGCTCAGCATCAGTTCCAGTATAGCACCTGCCTTTTCTCTCTTGGAATCGAGAGGAATTTTCCCATTAATTAGAGAAGGATCAGGCCCTTAATGAGAGAAACTGCATTAAAAAGGAACAACATATTTTACATCCTCTCAAATGCTTTGGAAAAAATCATGTTCATTTTTATGTGGGGTGTTGAGCCTGCCATTACATCCACAATGTTTTCTGCTGCTCAGACCAGACATTCGCCCAGCAAATAGCATTGAGTCCTGCAGGCAGCAGCTCCGGCAGTTGGATGTGACATTCGCTTTGTTCAGAGAGGTCTCACAGTGCAGGCAACAACCAACCTAAAAAGTTTTTTTGTGCTCACCAATTAAAGCTGGGACTGAACAGTGACAAAAGAAAAAAAAAAAGAAAAAAAAGATCTGCTGAGAAAAGATCTGCCACTGTGTTGGCGTGTGTATTTCTCAAAACGGCACTGCTTTTTAAGTTTGCTTCATTATCTTTTTTTTTTCCAGTTGCTGTATTGTCTTCATTATAATTTAAAAAGAGGGAGGAAAGAAGGCATTTTTAATAGGGAAGTCGTAACATTTTGACAATAAGCTGTGTCATTGCTCAAACCGTTCCCTGAGTTCCCAATCAGCAGTGTTATGTAAGGTGGCAGGTTAATAAATGCGACACACTGAAATCATTTGTACCAGATTATCTCTCCTTCCAAACTCTAACAGATGCTTAGTCCAGCTGGTAAAAAAAGTTTATAGGCGAGTTGGATCTGGGGTCTTCACACACTCCACAATGTTGGCTACCAATGCTTGTTTTAATGAGTCACGAATTGCCTGTTTATCTTCTGCTCCCTGCTGTTTCTGCATTTTCTCTTCCAGAACAATCCTAGAAACACATGCTGCTACAGACGCTGGAGCAATGTGTGTAGACATTTGAGCCAAATTATTATAAAGAACTCTTTCTTCTCTGATATTAAAAAAAAAAAAAGGCGAGAATTACACATTGCCTAGCAAATCGTTATCTCAGATGTTCGCTGTGACATGCTCAATATGGCCTACCAGAGAAAGTTGGAGACATTTGAAACCTTAACAACTACACAGAATGACACTGTAATTGGCGGGTTTTGTTGTTCATGTTCTGGCTCTGCTAAAACTGCTCTAAACACTTTGTTTAATGATGTTACATTATGACAACACATGGCTTCTGCGGAGCGAGTCATCATGTTTAACATGCGACTACACGGGAAGGGGCGCGAGGGGCAGGCGAGCGGCTGCAGGCAGGGCCCGCGCACACACGTGCGTGCAGGGGAAACTCTCCCTGTCCTGCGCGGGCCACGTTTTGAGCCGTGATGCCCCAGTGTGCAGACTCACGCAAGGCCATCCTTTGCTCAGCGTGGCAAGTAAACTGTTGAGAAGCAAAAATGGCAAGATGGGTATTGCCAGTAATAGGTATGGTCTCTCCTCAGCAGTGAGGACCGCAGAGCGAGCACAAGAAGAGAGGAACCGCTTTCATTGCGAGAGTTGGTTCTTTACACCCTTGGAGGTTCCCTTTGAAGAACTAGGCTCCTAATGCCCAATTTTGGACCATAATGTCCTTGCAAAAGACTACGTCCTTGTCCTTGGGCCTTTGGAGCACCCATCCAGGCTGTTGGGAGGGAAACAGAAAAGGCAGCATTAGCAAGCAAGTGGCAAGGCCGTCCGCAGCCACTGTGTCGGCTCTACGAGCCGAGGGCTTGGCACTGCTTGCGGAGAGAAAAACACCACAATCTGTGGAAAGGGGGGGTTCAATATTGTGAGCTTTAGCACAGCTTTCACAGACTTACCAGAAACAGCTGGATAGTGCCTCTGCGAAGCACAGGAAACTTTTTCTAGCTGCATCCTCGGCACTTGCTGTGACTTTCTGCGAGGCTGCAGCAGCGGCTCCCACGTCCTCGGGGTTCCCAAGGCTTCATTGTGTGTCAGCTGCCTGCCTGAATGCCCTCCCTGGTGTCCTCAGAAAGAAAACAGAAAGGAGCCCATTTCTGCTAACGCTTCTGATTATTAATAGAATGTTTCAAATTTGTCTATTCTTTGCACATGGGAAACTGTATGGTCATTTGGCAGATGTTGAAACTCACCGATTTTATATCCAGCAGCTTGGAAAAACAATGGATGTCATACTCTGTTTAACAAAATATATGCTAGGCAAAGTCCATCTTCTGTGCTAGCAAAGTGAATCTTACTCCTACCAATCATTCACTGTCATGAAGCTGAAGGAACCACCATAATTCCTTAAGATTATTTGTTTTCGGTTCTAGCTTTCACTATAGACAATGTAGCACTTCCATGCAGCAAAGATGCAGTTATTTCTAATGCTGCCTTATGTCTGCATTCTCTTTTTATTTATCTAGTTTAACAATATGCTAATGACAGGAAGAAAACAAACATATAAAATATTGTAAGCATCAAGAGGTGGACGGAGAAGGTAAATTTGGCTCCCAACCATGAAATCTTATTCTGCAGTTGCCTTCTTAATGGCATCTCTTGAGGTCAGTGGCTTTGAATTCTCCCAATTGTATAGGGTCACTCTGGCAGCATTGACCAAGTAGAAAAGATGCAGCCAGGGGAAACAATGGCAGAAGTCACCCTTTAAATGTCCTGCCTTCTATATCATGCAATTGATTCCAAGGCTCCCCACTACGATGTCACTGTTTGACCAGTTTGCTTTAAAACAGCTTAATTAGCTGAAAGGAAAGCTATGTCTGAGCATGTTTGTGAGAAAAAAACAAAAAGCTCACTCCTTTCAGAAAGCTCATGCTCTGTCTTGTCGGAAATCTCTGGTTCTGAAATGAAACAACATTCCTTTCATACAGAATTAAGTCCCTGACAACAAATTTTCCTGGATTGGGGAAACAACAGATTGTGGCGGGGCTGATGTCGACAGCGCAAGTTTTGTTTGGTTCGGGGGGCTGCCTCTCCTGCATCTTGCTCAACTGCAGGAGTGCCTTGGGAGAGCCGTAAACAGCTCCATTTTTCCTGGTTTCAGAGGCAGTCAGCACCAAGTGGTTCACTACTTTGGTGTCACTTGTGTATGAACGTCCAGGTCACCAGCTAGAGAGGGGTCTGGTTTTGAAAGCAGAAGAAGTAGAAAGAGAGGCTTTTATATGACCAGGCCCAAATTTTCTTACAAAGTTCTTTGTTTACTTAAACTCAATACAGAAGCAAAATCTTTTAGTGAAAGGAAAATTCATGAGAGCTGAAGGCAATGCATCTGATTTCAGCTAGGAAAAAAATGAAACCTGGCGTTTCCATCTTGCCTTCCTTTGACTAAAATAGAGAAAGCAGTGTAAAAACAGTGCATGAAGGTAAGATTTGCCTCTCTGTTCTCAGTTTTTGAATTAAAGTATCTCAGGGTACCCACTGATGTAGCTCATAAAGTAAAAGATGCAGACACACATAAATACTCCCTTTATTTTCTCCATTTATCCTATCCAAACTCCAAGTTTCATACCTGCAGTGAGAAGATCAATACCTATTTTGGCCCAGTATATATTCTCTTCATCAACCGTGTATCTCCTAGAGAAAATGCTTAGGATCTCTTTTTTTCTGTGACGATCACTGCAAATATATTTCTCTAAGAAAACCGCTGCTTTGAGTATGGAAAATGAGATAAAATGCTTTATTTAAAATTAAAAATGTTTTTTCAAGTGCTTTCTTGACTAAGATAGATGTTTAAGTAGTGTGTCCAAGGCATTAGGAGGACTCAGTTTCAAAGCCAGAACTGCTGCTTGAGGAAGCGTGAACCAAATTTGCTGTTCAGTCCTTTGAGCCACAGTTCCTTGTCAGGTCTCCCTGCACTTGTACAGTGTCCATATAGCACCAGTACTGATGTCGCAGCATTAGAGCTGTGTGGGGAAGAGAAACAAATAAAGACCAAAAAAATCACAGAAAGAATCATTTACACAGAAAATAGGATTGACTTAACACTCTCCTCAAGATACATGGTGATTCTATGCATGAAGACATTCCAGGTTCAGTGAAATTGTTTGCTAAATATATTTACAAAGGGGAGCAAAATTTGCAGAATCAGAGTCTTGGTATATTTTTAAACTTTAGTATAGTCTCTCATCTCTGTCCTTCGTTTTCCTGGGCACTTATCAGAAATTACAGTCTACTGTAGTTTCTTTGTTCATATCCCAAAACAAAAAAGACATTTTAAAGCCATTTTGCTTTCATTGCTTGAAGGATTCTGACTTACAAATAGAAGCAAATATATGATTCACTGCTGCACTAAAAACATTAGCTAAAATATTTTCCTTGTAAATAATTTGTTCCAAAAAACAAAAGTCATCTTAATTCATGTGCTTATTTTTGAAAAAATATCCTGCTTAAGATGATCTGTTTATCAGCATTTTTTTTTTCCTCTCAGCTTTACAGAAAGGTGAGGGAAAGGATGATTAAACCAGAAACAAAGTCAGTAATTAGCAGTATAAATCTCTCAGTGATTTCAGTAGGTCACGAAATTAACTGGTACAGACTTCGGACACATCTGCTCTTTTGGCAACTAGTGCCCTCTCTGAGGCTCCTCATTGGCTCGCACTAACCATATGATGGGTCTCCAGGAACTTATTTGTGTTCCCTAAGCTAAACACAGTGTAGCGATGAAACCCTACAATTTCTGAAATGCAAAAGCACGTATGTGCGGCTGAGTGATCCCGGTAACCGCAACAGCCTCACATGTTTTTGAAGCGCTGCTCTATCTCCCCAGGACCCTTGCAGGGAGGGGAAACACGAGAGCAGTTATGAGTGCAGGCTAATGCCATCTTGCAAGGCTCAAACTGAGGAAAATATTAGGAGATTCAGGGAGAGGTACCTGGCTGCAGCGCTGCAGGCTGCTGTCATGAAGAGGTATATACTCACCCACCAGCAAGTGTAGTATCGGCATTGGTTACTGCTCAGTTTTCATATTGGCTAGAGCTGCACTCTCCTCGTTGCACAATAGCAGAGTAGCAAGTAGCTTAAAGTGCCAGAAACACATAAACAGGGAGGAAGGGAAGAAACTGATGGTTCAGCCTCCTTTGCACCTCAAAAAGCTTTTTTCCAAAGGAAAATGTAATGGAGAAATGATGTGTCGTACTGCATCAATTCTTGCCTGCTGTTGTGTCAGGCAAAGGGCCAGAGGTCAAGTGCCTGCCACAAAACCATCTCCGATCTGCTTGTTTCAAATAATCCTTTTATAATATACTCTATGCCTGCTGTCAGTTATGTCACGATGTCAATAAAAACTGTCAGTCCAGCATGTATTTGCCTTTCTCTACGTATCGTTACGGATGTAACTAATAGGTTCTGAACTGAATAATAAGCCCACTTTGGAGGAAGAGAGCTGCTGTTTGGAGGGATGATGCTTGGGACCCGTTTTCCTTTTTTATTATTTCACTGTAATTTAGAAGCCCACTCAACTGCATGACAGCCACCAGAGCAGCTGTGCTGGTCTCCTATTTGACACAATCAGATCAAGGATGTTGGAGCAGTACATCCTGCCTGGACTGGGCCCTAATTCATAAAGCAAATTCAGCTGGAATCCTTGACATGCTCAACTTTGGGTAGAAATCACAGAACGTCATCAGTTGTAGAATCCATGGCTGAAATTTCACATGCATACACTTTTTTTTGTGCAAAAAAAACCCTCCAAGACAGCCCACATTCCTGTAGTTGTGGAAGACTTCTAAGGAACAGAGCACAGTGCTCCATGAGCACATGAGGCTCTTTGAAATCTAGTAATGTTTATTCCATTTCTGATTTCATTGCAACCCCATAACATACTAAGGACCGAACACTGCAAGGGCTGTCTGTGGGACCAGAGAGGGGCTAGCAGATTTTGCCAAAAGCAAAGTGTACCAGTGCTAGGCTCATACAGCAGGCAAGCGATCATTCCTCAGATATTTGCATGGGAGGGGAATGCTGAGAACATTCCTAAAAGCCCTGTGGAGGGGAGCCTGCCGAGCCTTTGTGGGGCCAGCTTTGCTCTATTCAAGAAAGAGAAGAGAGGAGAATCGAAAAGATGTACTCTTTCTGAAAGCTCTCCATTTCATTGAGCTTCCTCCCTTCTTTCTTTCTCTCTTTCTCTTTCTTTCTTTCTTTCTTTCTTTCTTTCTTTCTTTCTTTC
>JAWLRI010000367.1:1617475-1649633 GCA_034781795.1 Crypturellus tataupa | reverse complement strand
TCCTTCCTTCCTTCCTTCCTTCCGTCCGTCCTTCCGTCCTTCCTTCCTTCCTTCCTTCCTTCCTTCCTCCCTTCCTTCCTCTCTTTCTCTCTCTCTCTCTCTCTCCCTTTCTTTCTCTCTCCACAGGCAAAACAATATACAAGGGAGAGTAGCAGAGCTGTAAGGGTGCTATCTCTTCCTCCCTTTTCTTCCATATTCTTTAGTGTGCTTTAGATTCCAGAGTCAGTGTTCGGGAACATTAAGTGACTTAAGTCCATCTGCTCTTCAAAATCCCTGTGTCATAGGAAGAACATTGTTTTTTTGTTTTTATATAAGAAATGTTTGGTTTTGTGCATATGTTAAATATGCATTTTGACATTGTTCTTAAAAGCATTTTGCATGTAATATATAGTTTCCTAATACAGAGAGCCTCCTGCTTACTGTAGCCAAGAATGGGGAATTGGTTTTCTGAGCCAAATTGACTACTCTCTAGCCAACAAATTGGGCTTGCAAATCTACTTTGCATATTTTCATACTTAAATATCTCCTACTATTCAGACTGCTGTTTGTACCATGCAAATGTGGGCTATCTAGTGACATTCTTTCAAATTCTTGTTCGCCTTTTGCTCTATATAGTCTCATAACAACCTCGCTTGGATGAGGCACTGGCTAGTGGATCCTGCATGTGAGAAGAGCAGCAAAGGGTGGCTACTTGATTACCAGGACGCTCACTTTTTTAACAGTCCTCTTTGTCACTGCACCTCTGAGACGCAGCTGGCTGACAGGGGTGAATTTTATTGAACTTCAGTCTCAGTCACTGGGCCATGGAACAGCCAGTGAGAGCTGGGAGGATTTACAAATTGAAGCAGATGAGAGCTGCAGTGAGGAGGCAGGAAGGCCATAGCTTGGCTCAAAGTGTATTGTGATGCAATCATTTGATTTCGTGTTTGTGGATATTATATCACACACTTTGCCTTGACACGGCTTTCAGCTCACCTGTACTGACCCAGCAGTAGCTGGAAAAGCATCAGGTTCCCTTTTATGGCCCTGTGACACTATGAAACAAATTTTGATGGGACTTTTAAGCTTTCTTCCAAAGCCCTAAAAAGAGCAAGAAAGTCCTAGGAAATTATATTTTGTTGACAAGTTATACTGATGTATTCTTTTGGTCTTGACAGCTCTCAGGAAACACTTGAATAGCTAAGGAGTACAATTAAGGAAGAGTATGGAAATAAAGATCCATGATAAAGTGCAAATATTCTGCTTATTTTCCAGTCCTGGAGTTCCCAGGCACCTACAATGTGCCCTCTCCTGCAGTTTTGGCACCCAAAACCTGGATGGACGCACACAACCGCACTGAGGGATGTCCCTGTTGATTGTAGCACCGCTCCAAGGGATGCGCTTCACTGGGACTGAAGTGTCTTTCTCTTGCCCAGCGCCATTGTGTGGGTGTCAAAGGAGCATCCCTCTCATCTCCCTGACTGATGGCACCGTCGAGTGTCCCAGCATAGACAAGATAAACTAGAGGCTTCTGCAGACAGGTAGGTAACTGTGGAGACAGCAGCGCCGCAGAAGAGGCCTCCGAGCAGGGCAGTGTTTGTCCCACAGTCGACTCTCCAGCGTAGCGGTCACCTTTGACATGACTTGCTGAATAGGAGTTTGTTTTCTAATTTCCATGGTTCAGCCCTAGGCCATGCAAAGTAAATACAAGTAAACGGGCAACAGTGGGTTCAAAGGGACGTAAGACAAGTATTTGCCCCCTCGGAAGACACTTGGGGTAGTGTTCACATGTGAATCAATCTGTTTGGGGTCTTTGAAGTAGTCTTGATTAAGAAGAGTGGGGCCGAGCACTGAAAATTGACGGGGTCAACAAAAGATGGCCAATCTTTGGGGGCACAGCCTCAGGGCGAACTGGGGGGGTGCTGAGAAAGGTGCTCTTGCACAGATGCCAATCGTTGAATCATTTAACAAGAGAGGGGCATTTCCTTATGGGAAGTAACAATGTGTCCTTTGCCAGGCAAGGGTGATTTGGGATAGCCTGAGGAAAGGGCATATTATCACAGGAGCTTCAACGAGAGGATAAATGTGGGTGCTCCAGAGCAGGGGAGAGAACAAAGGCCAAACCATGGGCTGAACATAGGTGCCTCTGGAGGATGAGGTGACATGTGGCAAATGGAAACCACTTGCCCAGCACTAGTTGGGGCAGGCATTAGAAAGGCCTATTCCAGAGCATAAATATTGCCCCCTCCCCAGTCTAGCTTTGAGTATCCCTTTACCAGAAACATTAGACTGTTTCAAGCTTCGCACAGTCCACAGACTGTGAAAGGTTTCTTTTAATTTGCTTTTTGTGTTTTTTCTTTTGCTGACTGTTTTTGTTAAGAAGTGCCCTATTTCTGTGATATTGGCTTTGAAGGAAATAAAATACCAATACCAACAAATTAAAGTTTCTTAAAATGTTACAGGAATACCACCTTACACATAACATCAAAACACTCTCTTATTAGAAAGTCTATCTTCTGGGAGTCTTGTCTTCCCCAGATACTTCAGTGTTTTTACACTAAAGAGTTAAAATATATATACAAGTGTAGCATATCAGGGAGACAAGCTGTTATTTTTAGGCTAGTGGAAGTTTGATTTGATTAGTGTCACCCTTCTCACTAAAAGCAGAAAGCAATAATCCCTTACCTAAGTAAGAATTATTTGACAAAATGAGTAGCATGTTGAGAAGAGACAAAAATCTAGGTCCCAAGCAAGGCTACTCAGTAATAATTCCACAGAAATAATTAATAGCACAGAAGACAAAGTGACTTGAGCAAAAATTAAGTTAATATCTGAACTGATTATCTAATATTAATTCTTTATATCCTGTGCTTATTAGCTGTAATAGATGACTATACACTATATATATATACACATATATAATTCCAGGTTTTAAAATGATTTTAATATCTTTTAGGAGGAAAGGAATGACTGAATAAAATAGATGTTTACTTTAAATCAGCTGGACCCTTGTGAAAAGTTGCAGGTGAGAAAAATTTCCACAGCTGTACCCCGTCAGGCCTTGCAGTGTCACAGTGAAAAGTGAGGCTGAACAACAAGAGGATTGCTGTTCGTACAACACAGGGAAACCAAGTGCACAAATTAAGATGTCACAGAGCAGGCAAGTGCTGGCAATTTCCTAGCAGAGATCCCGAAATCCTGCTGAGAAAGCCCGGATGTAGCCATTCATTTGTTTCTAGCCAGTGTCACTCTCCTTCAGTAATCCTGCTAGCACGGCTGAACTGAAAACCTGCTCCTGCCATGAGTGGAAAGCACCTGGCAGGTGATCTTGACCAGTTCAAAGACACAATTAATGCTGGTGGTGACAGTCTGAAAACCCAGTTACCCACTTAGTGAAATTCTGGAGATGCTTGAAGAGATTGGACAGGATTTGGCACGTGCTGGGCCTAGCAGGCCATCACTTGAACAGCAACCAGGTATGGACATGTCAGAGGGAGAGTGCCCATCCTAGTGAAAATGCAGAATGTACTCCAAGAACGTTGCCATGCCCAAACCTCCTTGAAAGGGTCTCCATTATACCTGCAGACACACTGCTCTCAGGCTGCCTCTTCCTTTCCTCTTGCTGCACAGGGAACGGGCCCTGAAGAGGGCCGGTGCACGAGCAAGAGAGCAGCACTGGGAGGAGGCACTCAGCAGCAAACCAAGTCTCCACATGCTGCCTTCTTAATAACCCTGATAAAGATGTGCTCAGCCTGCTGTATAGCTCTGTTAGCTCCATTCCTCATTCTTTTGAACCTCATTAGCTGGCTGTGTAAAGGAAGGCACTGATTATTATAACAAAGTGATAATGCAGTTACTTGGGATCATAGCATTCCCATGTCTTCAGAGTTCAGAAGCAACCATAGTGGATTGGAACAAGAATGAAAAAAATGCAAAAGCCCTCAGAAATTTTTTAGTCCCCCTCATTGTCCAGCTTCATTTTCTAGCCAAACCTGTTATTCACGACCCCCTTCTCAAACAGCACTGTTTGCCCCTCGCGTGCCCTTGCGGGCACACACTCTGCCTGTGCACTCCCTTCGGTGCCGTTTTGCCCTGGGTGGTCACACACACTCTCTGAAGATCGATGGTGCCCTCAGTGTGCAGGTAAGACTGCCTGCACCTTGTTCGTGGAGCTCCAGAAAGGAATGGGCTCGTACCGCACGAAGCAAAACTTGCTCCTTGCCCCCAGAGAGAGTTGCAGCCTCATCCTGGGAGCAGAGAACAAGTCACCCAGACCTTGCACTCCCTATGCTGATTTTCTCACATCTCGTGGCAACGATGTTGAGTGTTTCGTTCAGCTCAGCATTTTAACCCAAGATCACAATCGCTTTTGAAAAGAAAGAAATCTATGAGTGATCCTTTGTATTACCACAGAACTTTGCAACCGTGCTAAAAAAATCCAGATGCTGCTTGCATTGCGATCACGAGAAATATCTAGAAGCAGAACCCCTTGAGACATCCTTACAGTGTGTACCATATACCAACATAGAGAAATCTTCGTTTTTGGTTCCACCAGTTCAGTGTTTTACTCAAATGAACAAATGTTTGGCCAAAGCATTTCAGATTTTGTTGTTAGCCTCAGTGCAGAGTACCTTGCTGCAGCACAGTAGTCTGTGGGGCTGCGATGCCTTGTGAGGACGGGGAGCTAAATGAGTCAGGGCAAGGAGCAGTTCAGGTTACAGGAAGAGTTTCTCTCCAAAATGTGTTATTTTTTCAGATGCTCTTTCTTCTTCCTCCCTATTTTCTACTGACTGTCTGAGAATTTTGATTCCGATACTCCCCAAATAAAAATGCTTAAAGAATTCAGTCATCTCAGTTCCAAAAAAATATCTCTAAGGAAATAATGTATTTTTTAGCAATTTTAAGAAACATTCTTGAACAGGTCATGACTTGTGGGAATACATATTAAGGCCAAACTTCTTCAGTGTCTTTCTTTTCCCTCCTCCACACACTGACCACAAACAATTGGCTGTTCCCAATATACAGACCAATGCACATTGTGGCTGATCACTCTGCTTTGCCTCAGTGCACGAGTGCAAGTCCTTAATCAGGAAGAAAGTCTAGATCAGGTTTAATCAGAAAGAAAACTGAGGTTGTGCATGTTTCATGAGGTGGTAGAATTTGAAGGGAAATAGCAAGACATTTGCAGAACAAAAACAGTAAATCTTTTTGTGGGCACTCCACTGTTTAAAAGAAAAAAAAAAATTGATGAAAGATGTAATGACTGGGTGTAGAGTTTAAATGGCATAAATGTGATTTATTCCTCAACTAGTACAAAAATAATTTAAGTTCAAAAGAATGAGGGAACTTCTTATGTAGCTAAAATCACTGTCTGTATTCCCAAACTTTAAGGATGCCCTTGGGGAAACCCTGTCTGTTTTTGTTAAAATAAACAGTGGTCACTGCTGAACAAGACACTAAACCTTAAGCAGTATTTCCTGAAACAAACAAGCAAACAAAAATGTTATTTGTTTCTGGAAAGGAAATCAAATGAAACTGGAAAAAAAGGCAAAGTGAGATGATTTATAGTTTTCAAAACATCTTTGCAGAAATATTCCAGCAGTAAACTGTAAAAAAAAAGGAGGGGGGGCTCTATCAGTCCTGGGTTTTTCTATTTAAGTGAATCCACTTCATAACAAACAGGAGCAGCATTTCTTTATTTTACCTTCTACTTTCTTACTAGAAAGGAGAATTGTTGGAAGGGGGTGATCCTGGTGGAAGCTGAGATTTAAAGAGTAATGGGTAGGCACAAAGGGTTCGTTGTCGGACTCGCAATCTGTCATGACGGAGGGCTGTCATAGGAGCCCTGAGAGGGCACGCAGTGAAACGCCACGGTTACACTGCAGAAAGAGACATCCAAGAGCTCACCTTGGGGCTGGATGGCTTGGCTGCCCAGGCAGGACCAGCTGCTGGGAGTGGGGCCAGTTTGACCCCCTCCCCATGCTAAATCACTGCACAGAAGTAGAGCTTCCAGGGGCCCATGGGTCTGGTGGAGCAGGAGAGGAGATTAATAACTGCAAAATATTTCTCTCTTTTGAAAATTGACAGTCAGAGGGTCCAGGGACAAGGCTGGACTCATGCAGGAGCAGTTCAGTGTGCTGAGCAGAGGAAGGATGTAAGTATATCCATGGAACTACCACATGGGGCGGGAAGAGTGCACCAAGAAGGGCACTCTTGGCTTTTGCAGGTCTCCAAGGGTGGTTTTGTGCTTGGAAAGACAATGAAAGAACTGAGATTTTCCTCAGTACCCACGAAACCTTCATTTTGGTGGCTTTTCAGGAAGCATTTGAAAATGATTTGGGAGAGCCCAGGGGGTTCAGATGTGCCCCGTCAAGACACGAGGCACCTCCCAGCACTGTCTGCCTGTCCTGAACCACCCTTTGCCAGTGCGATTTGGCTGAGGGTAATCCTGCTAGGGCCAGTTTCCATCAGCCGAGCACCCAGGCTTTGTCGTTAAAGAGACAGTGGAAAAAAAAAGTGTGTTGTGAATGAAGAAAGCTCTGACTAAAAAGTGCCAACAAGTTAGCTCTTTATTCTTTATCAGTGAAGTCTGCACACAATGAAAACAGGGACAAGGGAAATTTGCACAGCATTTAACTTAGGTCAAAAAAACAAGTAATTTGTTAAGTGGCAAGGGCACCAACACGTGCCATGTCACGCTGGATTTTCTTTAAAAATAAAAAAAAATAACAAAGTTAAACTTTCAGTCAACCTGAAAATATTTGCTTTTTATGGGGGCAGTGCGGAACGAATGGGACAGCAAATCTTTCTTCACTTGTTCTCCTACAGAGACTGAAAAGCTCTATAGAGAGAGTGGGAAAAGAAGGGAAAGGAGGGGTTATGAAGAGGGAGAGAGAAAGAGAGAGAGAAAAAGAGAAATAGAAAGAAAGGTAGAAAAGACACAAAAGGAAAATCAGGTAATCACTGAGGTGCTTTGGAAGCACAATATTGTCAAATATAGAAGTTATAAAAAAAAAACAGAGAAACATCAGAAAACATTGATCAGAGAAACCAAACTCCTTAGACTAGTTGGTGCATTTCTCCCTGATGAATAGAGAGGGATCTTCTGCAGAAACAGAGACTGCAGAAAAAGACTGATCAGAAATTCCAATAATATAGACTTCCAATATGAAGTATCCCTCAGAATGAATGAAGGAGCTGTCTGGACTTGAAAGGGAAACATTTATGCTGGTGTTGTGGCCACACAATTAACAGGTATAAATTCAGGCTCCAAAAGGACAGATACATTCTGTCTATTCTTTCCAGTTTAACTGTTTTGCTTGTGTTTGGAAAATATTGTGTGATCTTCAAATCAAAATGCAGAAAGTATGGATGACCTAAGGAGTTCTTTGGCATTGATGATCATTCACAGCAAAATCATTGCTTTACCAAACTATTCTGAACTAATATAAAAGGAGGAATCAGCAAGATACACGTTGTCATGTTTTGCCTTCCTTCCCCCACCTATTCCCCAGAACTAAAAGCTTTTCTTTCTCCCTTCAAACATGCATTAATAATCTTGCCTCTGTGCTTATTCTGGATTTCTTCTCTCTTTCCTCAGAATTTCTCTGTTCCTGCCCCCACAGCAGACTTGTGTTCAGTCAGGAGGTGTATTTATTCACTTACACTTTTAATCCCTTTCTTTCCCTTCCCTTTCTAAATGTAAGTTTAGGAAGTTAGACATCTCTTTCTGTCTAGTGGAACAGGAAAGGACATTTCATATGCACTTGTTTGTCTATGATCATTGTACTTTAGATTTAGCAAGGATACATCTGTATCTTTATCTCTACCTCTATGTCTATCTGTATAGCTATTTCCATTTTCAGCTCAATCTCTATAGATTTATACACACACACACACACACACATATATACTTTTCCCCTAGTGCTTTTGAAATGTTGTTTATCCTAATGATTGCTACCCAGAACGATAGAGTAAAACAGTGCTGTAGCCATAACCTTGTACTGTCTCCTTGCGCCAGCTCCCTCTCTGCCACACACACGTGCACAAACACACACCCGCGCAGGGAAAGCGGCGAGTTTAGACCTCCAGTGTCCGCACAATGAGATGCGGACGATGCAGAAGGTTGGCTGCCTCCATACAGACCTGCTTTTGTGCTCTTGTCCAGGGCGTGATCTCGGAGCCCCGCGCGCTCAGTAGACGCCAGAGAGATAGATGTGATCTCTTAGCCTCATCCAGCGCCGGCAGCTGAGCCGTTTTCACACAGGCAGGCAGGTATGGCAGAGCCTGGGTAACAGATGAGAACCCATGGGGAGCTCTTGACTATGGAGAACGAAAAATCAAAAGAAACCATATTGGACACAGATACAAAAGGAGTCCCCCTGTCCCTTTTCTATCCCCACTTGCTTCTTTTCTCCTCTTCCTCACCAGGCTGTAATGAATGTGGAAAACTGCTTTCCCCTTCAAAGTATTTGAGGACACATAGATTCCAGATGCTATTCTATGCAAATACTTCCACCCCTTCCCTGCCCAGCAGCAGTGAGAGTTAACCCTTCTGCCTAGCTGTTTGCTGCCCTTCTCTTTCATACCATGGAAAGGAAGAAACAAATACCTCAAGCATATCATCATTCTCAGAGGACAGTTTTACATTCTGTGTAGCGTATTTGGGATCTGCACAGCTGAAGGCACAAAGCAGCAGTTAACACAATTTTGGTGTCATAGTGAGTTAGCTGTTTTAATCATGTAACAATCCAAAAGCAAGGGAAAAAAAAAGGATTCCTACAGTGTTGACACACTCTGAGCTCTTCCTGAAGTCAGTGTGTAGCGTGTCCAGAGTCCAAGATATTTGTTCCAGTGAAAACAGCCTTTGGAAGGCTTTTAGCATAAATACATGTGATTTAAAATGGATTAAAAGAGAGGCCATAATGCAGAGCATATCCTTAAGGATACGTTCCTCAGCCAGGTCCGGGTCCCTCTCACTGGCAGTTTTGTGAAATTTGCTTCACACAAATCATAACCCAAAATGTTTTTGTTTGTAACTTTTCAGGAGCAGTTGATCCGCTCCTAATGACTGTCACTTATAAAATATAACATTTAAAACTTCCAAAGATCATTGCACTATTCAGAAAAGAAAATAGAGATGTGGGGAGCAGAAGAAATAGTTGAATTTATTTATTTATTTCCAAAGGAAAAAAGAAGCATATCCCCTGAGAATTCATGATAGACTCTTCTAGCACCTAAAACTGCTTTCACCATTTTCCTCTTTATAATCCCTTAGCTCATGAACTCATCTGTCTGGATAGCCCAGGATCACTGTAATTACAGCAGCAGTGTGGCTTTATGATTTTGATCAGTATGAACTGTAATCTGATTTAATTCCTCCCTGAACTCAAAAATGGATCAGTTAGTTTTGTTGTGACAGATTGATGGTAAAATTTGAGAGTAGTGAAAGAGAGAGTAGGGGGGGAATGCATGGAAGGTTTCAGGCGCAAACCCAGAAAGCTTGAACATCCAGATATTTATTGTTGGAGAGGCAAATACATTCCTCTCAATCAAATAAATATTCTTTGATATTATTTCAGTCCTTTCTTTGGAGTTCTAAAGGGACTTGCTGACTTCTTTAAAATTCTCCCAGACTTATATACTATAGAAATTGCCCCAGGTGACATCCCAGTTCTCAGCTCAGTTTAAAGGGGGATTTTTTGTAGCACCTTAGTGCTGCTGTTACAGGAGCAACCTTATGAAAGCTGAACAGAACTCACTGGGTCTCCCTGCACTGGTGCAATGAGAGAAAATGCAGTCCCTGCATTTGCTTTTTATATGACTGTCACACACTATATGTAGCAGTAGCAGTAGCAGATCAATCTGTGTCTCATCACATGGGAATGAGTTACTTATAAAGGCTTTCCAGGGTTTGCTTAAGTTCCTAATTATATTCCACTCAATATGTTTTATGTAATTCATATTTGAGATCCTATATAGGGATGACATAGTCTTCCATACTGATTTGCACTAGACATCAAGAACTTCTTGTCAAGTTGTCAAGACTCGCAACCCTTCGTGAGCCTTATGATGATCACAGAATTGAAAAGTATCTTAAAAGTTGGGGGCTTACTTTTGCAATTTTTGCTATCTTTCTCAAAGAAACTACTAAGTTAAGGAGGTCTGCTAATCATCCAAATGAGTCTTGTCTTGTTTTAATTCTCCATTTTCCTAAATGATTGCTGTAAGAGGGCTAGGGCTGCTTAGCACATTTTCCAAACAAGTTTGCTTCTTCCTGTTTCAAACAATCAGCTAAGTGACAGCGAAAACAGTGTTTTCATTTATTTATTTATTTATTTAGCCTGCACAGACAAAGATGAGTTTTTGATCCATTGTGGCTCTCGAGATCTTTAAAGCGGTGCTCTGATACTTACTTTTGTTATTAACCGTGTATGACTGTGACAGATGGTATCTATGTTATTTGTTCTAGATGGTGTTTTGCTTGTTTTAAAATCAACTGTTATGAGTCTCCTAGAGAGCAGGAAAGATGTCCCCTTCCCTGGGTAGCTACTGAAGCTGTGTGCAACACTTTCCAGAGCTCACACGGAGAGGTTGCGTGGCAGGGAGGAGGAGGGAGCAGCCCTCCAGCCCACCAAGGAGTCAGGGGCAAAGATTTAGCATTTAGGAAGCAGACTTGCATCCCTACATCCGCTGAGGGCAGAGAGCAGGAAGAAGCTGAGCCTCTCCTTATGGCAGGTTCTGATGGTGACAGCCCCTCATAGGAATAGGTGGGAAGGGCTCACGTGTTGCACTGATCTCTGGGGTATGGAAATTTTTTTTTCCTGCATCACATTCTGTCCCTTTCCAGATGTGAGATATCCCTGCTCTTAGCTAACCCAAGGCCTGCCTGGAGATTGCTTTAAAGAGAATGCATTTGCACCTGAGGTGTCTTTAGAGGAACATACAGTGCTGTAGGAACAGTCTTTGTGGGACTTAGGGATTTCAGTTCCTGTTCACTGGCACTGTCTTCTGGTGCTCAACTCTTTATATATCTCTAAAAATAGGAGTTAGGACCAAGCATTATTCTGCATTAGCTTTGCAGTACTGACAGCAGTAAAAATGTAGTGCAACCAGAGAGGCTGGATACAGATACAATGCTGACAACAGCACCCTGCAGCACCCACTACACCTCAGAGCAGGTCCCAATGTGATGGTTTATTTCTACCAGTAAATCATATTTGTTTGACAGTAAAGCAAACCTATTGCATGTCTGGAAGCATATGGGGATTAGATATGGTAAATAAGAAGTATCATTCCTACCAAGTTGAACACATTTTACTTGCTTTTAAAGTCCTTTACATTTTCTTGTATTTAACAGCTGTACTGCTATATACTTATTATGACAGATCTCACCCTGTAAATAATAGTGGTATCATAACATGTGAAAGACAAGGGAGCTGTTCTGAGCTAAAATACTGCTAGAGTATTGGCTGGACAGACAAGCTGAGAAGAGGAGAGTTATGTTTTCTCTGTGCAAGGTTAGTTTATGAAGCTTCACAAACATCTGGAAGCAACCTAAGCTCAGAAGCAGTGCATCCCTTCCTGACTGCCTTAGTTACCAAAACTGGTCGGAAAGTTTTCTTTCTAAGAGTTCTCACTGGCAAATTTTTCAGAAAAATGTTTTCCTCAGTCAGAGACTGGGACCTTAACAGATGTGATGGAGGAAGCTTGTCACTGAAATATACTAATCATCAGACTCACCTGATAAATGCAGTGATTCCCAAACCTGGTGGCATGTGAACATGTAGATGACCCTGTCACAATTTTTTCCAGAAGAAGAGCAAGTGAGTACATAAAGTTTGGGCTGCACTCAGGAAATCTAAAGGAATTTACAGAGGAAGACTACATGAATATGGAAAAGACTGATGTAATTGACCCTATATCTGGCAAACCGTAGAAAAAAATATGGAGGAATTTGACATTTATAAAAGTAATTTAATACTGATCAGAATTTTTCTATGGTCTTTGGAAACAGAAGTGGTACTTCATGGAAGGATATGAAACATTACAGCTTCCACAAAACTAGAGGGATGCAAGGGCTAGAGGTCGTCAGCTGGAGAGTCGTCCATTGCACGGATGTTTAATGTGTCTTAAAGATAGACTTCTACTGAAATGACCATAAGTACAAAGTAATATACCTGAGAAGTTTTATTGAGAACCTCACTGCTTATGAAAGAAGTTTGTTGAAACCTTCTGCTTCTCTGAATGTTTCAGTTTTCATGAATGCAAAAAAAAAAAAAAAAAAAGGTCCAATACACATCATAATTTTTATTTGTCAATATTTAAAAGATAATGGAAAATTTATTGACCCAATTTGTTCAGACTTTCCCTATAGTCTGGCATAAAATGTTATAAAAGAATATGGGAATCACCAAATATGGCATCAGCAAACTGTGGAATTCATTGGGACAAAGTCAACTGAAGCTAAAAACATTTTTTTTTTAAGGAAGAACAATTCATCAATTCATTATTTCTTTGGTAACAACATTTCATAGACTTAAGCTTTTAGTTTTTAGAGGAATACTTTTATGTTGCAATTTCATATTACTCAACTTCAGAGAACATGACAAAACTCAATGTATGTGAGAAATTGTTACATGTATACTTGCCGTGGGATGTCAGCTCTTCCCTGATGCATTGCTGGGTGCTCAAGGTGGTCATAACAGACTAGAACATGGTATTACCAGAGTGAGAAAGACTAAGCAAGTAGCTCTAGTGTACACGTGACTTAGAGAGTCAACATGGCTTTGAACCATGGCAGGGATTTTTGGATTTATGTTTTTGAAGCCCCAGGTTTTCTGCATGGTGCCGTGAATGGACAGATCTGTTTGAAGATGGAAATAGTTTAGGAAGAGCTGAGGACAGATCCCCAGCAAAGAGCATGCAAATGAAGGACAAGGAAATTCCTGACTTCTTTGGCTGCTATGTAGGTGGGAGGGTGTTGAGCTGGAGCCCGATGCTGCTGCTGTAGAGCTCGGTGGGTTTGATTATGAGAGCAGCATCACAGGGAAAGGTCATGTGTCAGTGCTGCTAATCTAGTGGTTTTCATGCCTGATAAGTGCCCTCCAAAAATATAAGGAGCACTATTAGATTTAAAATGGGAGATTGATTATTGTCATGTTTTATTCTTGGCTACTCACCTCTTTCTCTCTCCTGGATATAATTTCTCTACAGGATTATTTGGTTTTCCACCGTCCTATCAACATCTACATATGAAGAAGGGAAAATATTCTTCATACTAAGCGACTAAAACAGGTAAAACTCCAGGTTAAATTCCCCTGCTGAGTAGATACCCTTTTTAAAACTGCAAAATAACAGCAACAAAAAAAAGTTCTTGGAGCTCAGCAGCATAGGGAGCTGTTTAATTAAAGATTTGGGAGCAATTACAAGTGAGAAAAAATATAAAAATCCATTTTGGAATCATGGACTCTCCCTTTGGGATTCATAAAAGTGTTTCAAGTGTTCAAAGTGTTTAGAAACAGTTTTGATTTAATGCCCAAACAGAAAGGTCTTTGTTTGTCTATATTTCACATGAAGGGCCAGTTCCTTCATTATTCCAGGTATATATAAGCTCTGCATAAAATAAATGAGATTTTTCTTACTTTTTCTATATTTTCTATCTAGTTAAGAGCAAGTTAAGTCCCGTGGTACGAGGTCTGCTCGTTATGTCTTGCTGGAAATGAATCTTAATGATTAGGTTTGCCAAGCAGAAGGATTTGGCAGTTAAAAAACACTCTGTCCCAACATGAGAAAACATCTCTCTTTGGCAGCAGTGAATAGTGGTTACACCCACTTATTTTAAAGTTGAAATTAGATCTGAAAAGGTCAGAGATAAATACTGTCCTTCATAATTCCCTGCCTTGCTCCATAGGCCTCCGCATCCTGACAATGACTTCATTTTCTTGATGTGAGCCAAGACAAGCCAAAATTTTGAATTCTTCTGCCCTTGCTTGAAGGTGGCTTGATCAGATTCAGTACTGATCTGAGGTCATCTATCTACCATAAGACAGACAATGCTGGCCCTCACCTGAGGAACCTGCCTCCAGAATGTTCTTTTCTGAGCAGTTCTCTAGGTTGAGGGCTACCACAGGACTAATTTATCAGAAAGATCTACCCAAGTGCATACGGGTCTGTCTCTGCCACTGGGGAGAGAAAAGAAGAAGCTGCTACTGGCTTTCCTAGTTTCCAAACAGAAACTTCTGTCCTGACCAGTGCAACAAGGAACAGTCTGCATGTTCTCATCTATGAGTTGAGCAAGGTCATTTAATTTCAGACATTGCTCTTATACACAGACATTTGATCTGTGCTTCCCCACTGGTCCATCAATGTTAAATAAATGTTTTATCATCATTATGGTGCCTCAACACAAGAAGGATGACTGACAGCACCTCTCCTTGCTCTGTAACACATGAGGTCATTTCCCCATAATATTCTCTCTTTTGGAAAAAAAATAAAACCAGCAACTCCCATTCTAGCCCATTTTGGGAGTCTTCCCTTACCCAGCTTGTATTCTGGGCATGAACTGGATAAACTCAGTCAATGCAAAAAAGGCTCATTGATGTCAAATAGATGGTTCCTAGTCCCAGATGTGTCATGCTCAGTTAGTGAATAACAGAGTGTCAAATAAACCAATAAATCTTCTTACTTGCTGACGGTTGTGCAGGGCTGCCATGCAAAGACACTCGCGCTCACTAATTCTGTGTGATGAGTGAAGCTGGCTTCATCCCCAGCATTTCCAGAGTCCAGCAGAGAGGTGCAAACATATTGGGTTGGGACAAGCGCTACATCAGCATCCTTTTTGAAACACTTTGAGGTCGTTATTGGAAATCTGTCAACAATATGCCAGGAAACATTGTCAATTTTAATTCTGACTGCAATGAATCTGTTCATGGCGCAAAGTGATGCACAGAGTGGAAAGGAATGGTGTGGCTGGGCTGTGTGCTTCCTGAGTAATTGACCTTGTTCTCAGTCCTGAGCAAGTGTTCATGCTGGGGAGCACATGAGGGTGCTCAAGGTAGAGGGCAGTGATGCGTGGGGCTTGGGAAGACTCTCCAGCAAGGAGCTGATAAAGACCCTCCATGCATGTCTCTCCAGTGTCCTGGATGAATCATATTGAAAGAAAAAACAATAATAATTCAGGAGTCAGGTCAACCATGCTGTGAGGTCTTCTTTGAACCCAAACATCAGAAAACTAAGCCAGCCTCTAGGGCTTTGCCAGAACCACGGTGGAAACCACTGATTCACTCCAGGCAAGATACTGACAAGAAAGGATGAGAGCAAGGACTCTTCAAAACCTTAACATATTTCAGTGGAAAAGGGAAACTATGAGAGTAAACCTCAAAGGTCTGCTAGGTAGTACCCAAGTCTTACAATATTTGGTACTGCTGCCATGTAGTGATGACTCTCACTTGGTAATGGCCTCCTTGGACTCGCAGAGGTAAAAATGTGTGTTACCTGTAACTCCAAGGCCTATTGTGCTATGACTGTCAATGGAGAGACTTCAAAAAAAAATTATGTTGTATGAGGACACTGGGCATCATACCTAGGAGCCACTGAAATATTGGCCCTCAGTCCTTTCTTATATAATATGTGGACAGGTGTTAGTATAGATAAGCCTGTATGAGACATCAGGAAGATAAACCATCAACATCTTCCCATTATGATTCAGCATATTTGCAAAACATATTTGGATTTTGGTTTGTTTCCTTCTGTTTCAGGACGGTTAGGGCTGCTGAATATCTGCAATGTGTTCTGGATAAAAAGAGATGCCTTCTGTTAAACTGCTTAGCCTCTACCTTAACTTTGCTCTAAGATTAGTCTCGCTCTGTAAATAGTTCTTCAAGTCTACAGAGTGTTGTATAAATAGGCTTCATAGTCTATGAGATGAGCAAGTGCTTCACTGCTATTAAACTCTGATTCAAACAGTATAGAAGTTTAGCTCTTACTTAACCGTATCACTAAGTCCACTGTTTCCAAAAAGTTAGGTGTGTGCAGAATCTGTATCTATCTCTGCCAATACATCTAAAAAAGGGTAGCCAAAGGGACTGGGAGTAAAGGCAAATGAGAATTAGAAAATCTCTGTTGCTCTTTCCAGAACCACAGCTCAAAACACTCTACCTCCTTTTTTAAATGTTTTGTTTCCTGTTAATGTGGTAATAATCACTTGACATTAAAAAATCTGATACTATTTCACTTTTGCTGTTTTTTTGAATAAAGACATTTTGTAAATTCTATAGCATGATCTTTTCTTCCCTCATCCCCCACCTCGAATACCCCATCACTTTAAAGAAGGTAAAAGGGAAAACAGAGGGAAAAAATGAAGAATGTGCAGCAAACGCTTTGATTTGTCTATGGCATAAAACTGGATTATAATGTCATTTGCTAACTGACAGATCATTTAGTGTCCTGGAAGAGTCTGTTTTCACACTGCTGAAGCTCTCACAGGGGAATTCTGTGTGGGCTTCTTATTGTCAGAGCTATTTTTCACCCAATTTGTTTCCAAATGATGTCTAACCTGAGGTCTTCCCACTGAGAGGGCTTTAAGTGATGATTAATGAGAAGCGTTTTGCCAGATCCACCTGGGGAATGGCCCATCTGCGAACTCAGGTAAGATGGAGCTGCCTACAAGGCACTGGCTTGTGAATGGCAGGCAGCTTCCCATGGCTGGAGGCACAGCTCACAGCGAAGGCAAGGTGTTCACTGTTTGCACCTCGGTGATTCATAAAAGGGCTGGAGATAAATGTCACTCACTCTATCATTAATGTCTAGTTTGAAGAAACAATCTCCCTCTCCGGGGACCGATCCCCTCCTGTTCCATATTCAATTATATTACACATTCAGCATATGTACAGCACCTACGTGGGGTGCAGCTGAAGTGGCCTAAGAGCACAAGCCATGCTATGTCTGTCTGAATGCAGCAAGAGAGGCATTTTTTTCATGTCCACCGTTTTTTCAAGCACTTTATATTCTGGGATGCGAGCTCTCACCCCTTGCTTTGAGCGGCAGCTCTGTAACACACTGCACGTTCACCCCGAGCAATTCTGATTTGTATTCTATGGCTTTTTTTCTCATATGAGCAATTAAACAGTTTTGTTCTGCCAGCAAAATCCAGTTATTCTTAGTGTCCAAAATGGAGACCTTTTCAGGTATGTGCCCTCTGATGAGCACGGACAAGACAGCCTTATCTTTCCCTTTGCTGAAAGAGGGTTAATATGCAGAACATTGCTAATAGCACATGTGAATTTCTCAGTAGCTGCCTAAAATGATCATTAAAATGTTCACATAAAGTTAAGAAGCCCTGAAAATTTTCTTTCTGTATTTATGAGGCTGAAATCCGAACATATTTCTTATAGAATAATTTCCCTTCTCTGATTTATGTGGAAGCTTCAGGCTCAGTTATCATCTGGAAATACATTCCTGTACAGTCTCTGTCATTTAAATGCAGCATCCTACTGTCCCGTCTGTCAAGACCAAAACATAATGGGCCCAACTGTCTATGAATAAAACAGATTGTTTGTAGGGAATATTTATTGCCGATAAAGAGCAAGAGTTTATATTGGCAAAAGCCGTCCTTCTTGTAAATAGCTAGAGGCTCCCAACATCCCCTGACTTTCAGCGGTGTTTATTCCACTGAATGCGGATCCAAAACATTTCTCACTCACTGCTTGGCAGGATGAGTTTGACAAGGGTTTTCTAACCAACTGTTGTGACACCGCCGGTGTGTTTTCCCTGGAATTTCACCTGCAAAACAATCTCCCACTTTCTTTAACTACTTCTCTTGCCAGCAACATGTTTACCATGATTTAGATGTCTATTATACGCATGAATGACTTGTCTACTTAATTTCATCAAAAAAATGAATCCTCATAAGTGGCACAGATGCTGGTATGATGGTAATCAAATTAGTTTTTGGACAGGTTTATGGCCACTTGCTGTCAGTTAAGCTCTCTTTGGCTATCTTCACTCCTAATACAGTTTTGATGGTGATTAATGGCTCCATTAATACACTATTTGTGCTATGATAGACACAACATTATGGACTTGTTTGCTGACCACAGATGATCATGTATTTTTGTAAAACTCCGTTCTGAAGAAAACACTCGTCATATTTGATATGTCAGCACTGCATATTGTCATGCAGAGGTCATATGGAGAGACCTTCTTCTTACATCCTCCTCACCACAGAGAAGCTTCTGCGCAGATCAGAAAGGCAGAGGCCCCATAAAGAAATGTGCTTGCATCAAGTTTTCTCATGCTGGTAATATGCCAAGGACTTAGCCATGCTGATTTTCCCTGACTATTCTGCCATACCACTAGGCCTCCTTTTCTCTCTTACATGATTCCAGCCTAATTTATTTGTCTTCAGAGCCAAGAAATATGGTGGTTTTTTACTTCTTCACCCTTCTTGCTCTTTTTCTGCTCTTTTTAGTATTCTTCTCTAAATTCTCTCTCCCTTAGACAACCTTTCTCTGAGCTGTCTGTAATCAACAGTGAGTCTAATCAAAGGCTTTAAACCACTTAAAACTTCTATTCATTCATTGCCACACTACTGCTAACTGTGGAAACAAGCTAAAACTTTGCACCTAGTCAAAACAGGGATGGCTCACAGTCAGTAATAATGCTGATAGCCAACATTACCGCTTTGCTTATTTGTGGTCTGCCATCAGTTCCCTGGATTTGCCTGTTGTCATTTGCTTCATTTCTGGATTAAGAACATTTAGGGGGAAAAACAGGTTTCCTGTCTGTATTTGTGCAGCCCCAAGTGTAATAGAGACTTTGTGGTGCTCCAGGGTTATGGATACTGCTGCTATTTCCTTCCAAGGAACTGGCTTAATAAGACGCTAGTGATGGACAAATTACAACTGGAAGGAGACCACAGGAGGTAAGAAGTGCTGCTGAATTTCCTGCGATGCATCCTGAAATTCAATCCTGGAGCACTATCTGACCAAACTTCTGATATTAAGAAAATAATAATTTTTAAAAAAATTTACTTAAAGGTTGTTGTGAAGCAGGTTTCTTTGGGATTGGTGCTGTAGGTCCTGCCATTCTCTTCTCCATTACTTGCCATTCACCTCCCCTGCATACCCAGAGTTGGACACATATACACTCTCAAATTATTCATTTGACAATTAAATTCTGATATCACTGGAACAAGACTACTGATTCCTATTATTCAGTGATAAACAGGAAGAAAATGATGACCACAGAAAGAGGCACATGGACATATTAGATATATTTGCACTGATTTTTAAAGTAGTTAAAGAAATAGTTGGGGCTTTTATTTGGTTTGATTTTTCACCAGTAATTAAACCTAGCTTTTTTCTAACCATATTTGCTTTTTATGTTCATCTGTGCACTTGCCTAAACCCCGCCCACTGGCTCCTCTGCAAATATTTATTATGCAAATGCTTTGTTTTGAATTGAGTGATCTGAGCAGATGCCCATTTCTGCCTAACTGATCTTTAGAAAAAATTCAGAATAGCTGGGTAACATATTATCCAACTAGTTAAACAGTTATGATTGGTATTGAATTGCTATAAATGCTCCTTGTAGAGTTTTGCTTTCCAATAGAGATGTTTAGACTCCTTCTACCCAAGCTATCTGTACATTCTCCTACTTTCATATCAATCTCTGCAAATGGTAGCTCTCCCTACTTTTTTTAGATCCAATAATTCATTGTAATACACCTTCACATAGGAAACAGGATCCCATCTGCCAATAAAATTATTTTTATTTTTTATTGACAATTTCATCTTCTGAGAGCAGTCAACTTTATTAAAATATATTACTAAACGTCCCTTCTGCTATAAATTCTGAATCCTGCCTGGCTCACCTTAAAACAAGCACTTCATTTTATGATCTGCTAGATGACCGGGAAAGAAAAATAGCTGTTTGAAGACTTCTGTAGTAAGAAGAGGCAGGAGCAAGGGGTGCTAGGAAACAGCTTTGAAAACAGTCAGCTAGGTAGGGGACGGCAAAGGCTCAAGGTAAGGGAGTCAGGCAAGGGAGACATGCTAAATCAAGTAGCGATTACTCATTTAATCTATTTATGCTAGAGGTAGTCTAAAACATTACTGAATGAGGAGAAAATGACATATATTTCATAGGCATTCACATGTACATGAATGTGCACATTCATATCTACATGTAAACGTATACAGTGGTAAGTGCCACTAGACAACTACCATATGAGCTTCCTTGGTCACTCTGTCACCTGACTCCTTCATTTATTCAGGACACTTTCAGTAAGGTAGCCACATAGTTCCTCTTTTTTCTTTTTCCTAAAAATCTGCATGAAATCATGATAACACAAAATAAACAAATTCATGATATCCTTTGGTCTGTCAGATACACAGTGTTATAACAATGTGATAAAAACACAAGCAGAAGTTACCTTACAGATTGCCTTGTATTAAAGCCATCCTGATAAACTGGTGGTTCTACTCATTTCTCACCGGAAATATCTACAAGTTTCACACTTATTATGAAACCGTGGTGTTGTGAGCACTCAACTGTCTGCCCAAGCAAGGTTTGCCTCAGCCCCAGGATCCCAGGGGCTGGGCCACAGCAGCCTGAGCCAAGTGAGCGCTAGGAAAGTGCTGAGAATAAGGTTCTGCATATAAGCAAATGTTCAGAGAGGAAAAGGAGGTGATTTACCAGGAGCTGAGTTTTTGAGATGTACTGTCCATATGCATGTTCCTTCCCTTGGCCCTATAACAGATGTTGCCAGCATGCTGTAAAACCATTTATTTTCTGTAAGAACAAAAATGTTCAATCTATTTGAATCTTGGTTGCAAAAATTAGTGTCACTTCAATTAAACCATATATATTGCTATTCAACTTGAGAGTTAAATCTAAGCAGAACTTATTAAATGTGTATAATAGAAGAAAGCTTGCTTTTGTGTAATTTTATGAGTGATCCAGTGTAAGTAGCAGTTAACCATTTCTGAATAACTCCCTTTGTCTTACATGCTGAGTATGCATACATATATAAAACCCAACAATTACGGTTCAGGTTTTTTTTCTGTTTAAGAATATGCAAGTTAGCTTTCCCTACTTTACCCATATAAGATTTTTATTTGCCATTATATTTCCTTCTTGACTCAGCTTCAGTGGATAAATTATGTTTTATCTATAAATACATATAATATAGATGTGGCTGTGCAGAGTTGTTCAAACATACGTGTATTTGCATGATTGTGCACATAGATTCCTCTGTAAAAAAAGTGAGTATGCTCAGATTTGATGGTCATTCTGTTGCCTCACACAATAAGATTAGCTGATGGGAAGGGAGTATTCTAGTATAATCTGATATTTAAGAATTTTTGACATATACAATATTTCTAAAACTTCATATTAGTATGCCCATATCCTTAAACATTCTGATTCATTCTTGCCACGCTCTACTATAATATTATAATGAAAAGAGATGTGACCCAAAACTACCTTGAATATACAAAGGGAGAGTGTGAAGATTAACATTCTGATGCTGAGCTCTTTGCCCAAAGAGAGATTACTCCCCTTTGAGAATGTTTAAATGAAGCAGGCATCTTCCTGAATCTGCCCAGTGTTTTCATAGATCTCTGATTTATGCACGTGTACATGCACACACAGTAACTCAGGCTCAGATCAAGACATGAGCGCGATACAGCCAGGCAGTGAGGGTTTGCTAGGAGTGTGAGAGCCTTCCTAGGGGGAAAAAGATGGATTCCTCTCCCCAAGATGTGCCTCCTCACACTTGCACAGGCACGTAGTGGCAGCAAATCTCCCCAGTGCCGTAGCAAGTGCCCAGGAACTGTCTCTGGGGATTATAGGACACGCTCTTCCCAAGTGCCTACCTGCCTAGGGCATTACAGCAACGCAACCAGCCACAGCCTGGGCTGAAGCCGAGAGTTGACCCAGCACGTGTCTCTGGGCTCTCGTGGTCTGAGGTCAAATGCCAGTTGGGTGAGAGGATCAACGCTACCAAATTGTATCAGATTGGAAGTGACTGTGGATGTTTTGATCCTTGCAGAGAAAATGCTGCTTCTCACTGAAAGGCACCAAAAACTGGCCACAGCACCACTGGTAACTTGCACTTCAAAACCTTTTGATCACATCCAAGAATCAGACAACACATTCAGGAAAAAGCTCTTTGAAGGAAGCATTTCAATACTGGAAATATGAATACGCTGAAAATGTGCATTTTGTGAACATGTCAAATGACATCACTTAAAGACTTTTTTCACCCACAAAACATCTTTTCAAAAGAAAAAATCATTATTTTCAACTAAATATATTTTTAGAAAAAGTTATTTTATTAGCATTGGTCTTAGCTGTGAATTATGGAACTACATGTTTATTATGTAAAAGCAGAATAATTCAGTAATCATTTTAGCATCTTAATGCATTTGCTATTATATTGCTACATCATCGTGTTACCTTCTCATAGAAAGGAAGGGACAGAAAGTGTAGTGATATAGGCTCCTTGCTCTCATTACTGCTGCAGTGTTTGCTAGAGATTGTTTGGATATCTTGATATTTTGGTCCCTGGAACACATTGCAGTACTGTGCTGTCTCTTAGCTGTGCTAATTTCCACCAGATGGGAAACATTTGATCGCTCTGAGGTTACAGTTCGCAACGTCAATATGAGATCAGCAGGTTTCATGAAACGTTGTGACTTGTAAGACTTCACCAAATGCCATGTGGGCACGGGCAGTGTGCTTACCACGCACCCTGCAATCACCAGGTAGGAGCCTGAGCCAGGGCAGGGTGCAGCATTTCTCCCGACTTTGGTGCAAACTGGGGATAGCACCTCTGGGACAGGGCACTGGTTCTGCTCGCGCTTGAGAGCAAGACGCAGTTAGTCCATCGCTATGAATATTACGGAAAACTAAGTCCACAGCTCTCTCCATTTCCCCACATTCATGGGCAGTGACAGGTTGTGATTCTTTTCTGTAGAACTAACCAAGTTTTCTCATTCTGGTCGAGGAAGGAAATGTTATTATAAGTCTTCAGAAGTCAACAATAACCCCAGAAGAGTTAATGTGTTGACATTTTTACTGGGGGGAAGGAGGGTGATAACGTGTGTGCATCCATTTTTTTCAGATTGTGTCAAAGTAAAATCATTTTCTATGATGAACCATGTTGCAAGTGGATCGTGTGTGTGTGTTGGGGTGGGGAGGTGGGAGAGCAGGGACTCAAATTACATTTGGAAACAAAAGTTTTAACTTCTGGCACCTAGACAATTAGTTTTTGCTTCTTCTGTTGTTGGTCCTCGTGGTTTCATCTGTAATATGTATGGTGATTGTTTGCAGCCTGGCAACCGCGTGAAGTTGTGGGGGGGAGGGAAAACTACAGCTCTTGTGAGCTGGGATCCAAACTTCAAAGGCTTTAGGGACATTGAGCAGACAGGTTTCAGCAGCCGCTAAGGCGGACATGCAAACAAAAGGGCTCCTTCCATTTCTGTGGAACAGGGGTGACTTTTGGGCCCATTTTTGTAGCTGCTTTTTAATTTTGCTGGCAGTGGGGAGAGCAAAGCTCCTGGCACCGGGGCCACCGCATTCTGCCCATGACTGTGTGCCCTCTCCTCGCCGCGTCAGAAGCAGATATGGGCATTTATGGCCCCATAAATCACGGGATAAACCATACATGAGCAGCTGGTACATGTGCTAATAACTATAATTATTAATCATGTCGATTTCACACCCTTCAAATTTCTGCTCCGCGCTTTCGGCAGGAAAGCCGTCGCTGGCGCCTTGAGCTGTTTATGGTATGAAAATATGATGAGCTGACAGTCTTTGATAATTGTCCTATGACAGTATTGATCTCCCTACAAATGGGTTTGTGGGGTATCGCTACCCAACAAAAGTGGCTCTCCTCGCCTCATGGTATATATCATTGTCACACGTCCCCCATTGTTATGGACGGGAGTGAATTACTTTCAGTATTCGTCCTAGTCTTTAGCTAGTAGGTCACCATTATTCTAGCCTTATGTCAGTGTGGGGACATTTACTTTGATGTTTTCTTTTGTATTTTTCTTAGGGCAAAAGTATTTGCCTATATAGAGCTGTGTAAAAAAAAAAAAAAAAAAAAAAAAAAGAGCCATCAGTTCAGGTTGGGGTGCCTGGTGCGAGGCAGAGAAATATTTGTCCTCATGGGCAGACGCGTCCAGCCTCCCTTGTCCTTGGTGCTGGCTGCCTCCGCCAGCAGCCTCAGAATTGCTGAATTGCTCCTGGCCCCAGCAAGTGCGGCTGCTGGTGATTCTTCCATCACCAAGAAGGGGGAAAAAAGAAACAAATCTCCCCCTAGCCTCACTGCAACAGCTTTTTTTTATCCATAGATGGACTTTTTCTTCATTAGTGTTTTGTTATACAGTACTTATTTAGAAGTTATTTAGCACAGCCAAAAAATCTGGCAACATAGCAGAAAAATGGCTTTAGAGATGACACTGCTTAGGGTTTAAAAACAGTAGCGATAACAGTGATTTCCCTTACAACAAAATAACCCTTTCAGGGCCGGGTAGCAGCACCTCGCAGGCTAATCTGCATGTTAACTTGACACTGTGGTGGCCAATCATCTCCCACTGGCCTGAACAAGGGCATGGGACTCTCCCCACTTGTTCCGAAATCTGCATGGCCCCCATTGGGCAGCTTCTAAATTATTCCTGCTGTCTTTACAGCTGCTCCGTTCCAATGACCCCCAGAAGGGTCCAGGGATTGTTAGGAGAAATTTCTATTAATCAACCGCAAACAGACTGTTACAATTTCACACTTTTTCTCCCATCATTTCACACATTTGACGTATTTCGGGGTCTGTTACTTTCGAAACTGTTACAATCAAGGCAACAAAAAAAAAAAAAAAAAAAAAGGGGGGGGGGGATTGAAAAAAATACCAAACGAAAAAAAAACAAACAAACAACTGACGACAGCAAGGTGGGAAATGTCAGTTCCAAAACATTCCTGCGATGGGCCCAGAGAGAGCCTGAATGGGAAGAGAGGACAGTTTAAGCAGTAGCTTCCTGGTTCCTCTGTGCCTGATCTTGCTCTGATTTTTTTACAAGAGGGTTTTGCATTTGACATCACCACGAACAAAACAGACCCTGAGTCTGTTAGGGACAAAATCCTTAAACCTCATTTCCTTCAAGGCTTGAGCCCGCTTGTAATTACCCAGGATTAAAAGGCAACCTACTATGTCAAAGGGCCACATGGTCCCTCAGCTGTTTACTGTAAGGTCATTTGCTGTTTTCCTCAAGGGTATAAACACATTGCGGTTACTGGTGATTGGCAGTGTCAGGCACTGGACTGCCCATTTCACCTTCTAACCCCTCATCCTCATTCTGGTTTGGGGGGCTAGGGTTTGCCACCGTCTTCTGAAACCTTTAAACACTCCTGGAACCATTTCTTACTCCTGAAATAAGACAATTCAGATTTCAACTGGGCAAAAGCCCAGCTTTCTTTCTGATGCTCCTTTACTCACACTAACAGCAGGGGCCTCAGGCTGCCAGAAACGGGGCAGAAATGGAATTTTGTGTGAACAACACTCACCAAACTTATTCGTAAAGAGGGTGCCAGGCAGTGAGTTGCCTCTTTCTTAGGTCACTTCACGAGGGAGGAGATAGCAGCTGGGGAAGGAGGAAAGCCGTTGGACAGCATGACAAACTTCATCAAGCAAAATACCTGGTTATTACTGACCTTGAAGTCACAGGCATATGTTTGCTTCTGATTGTGTTTTATGATCAGGGATCTACAAAAAGGTAGACCTCTTTACAAGGGCTGTTGAGATGCCATGGAAATGAGCTGTGTGCTCATCCCCTTGGGCTGAGGACAGGAGAAGCACCTCTACCTTTGACATGCTCTCCAACTACATGAGGAGTAGTTCTCTTCAACTTGATACTGTTTCCTGCCCCCATCATTTCATCTTACACAGGCTTAAGGAGAGTGTGATAGTGAGATCACATTTAAAAGGTCAGTATTCACTTATGCCTGTGACTATTTTCACTCCTTCTTTTTCCCTCTTCCCTCCTCCCTCGCTTCCCAAGCCATGATGCAGTGCAGCAAAGAAGCATCATGCTAGGGAACAACTAACTAGGAACTAACAGATGACATAAGTAGAGTCATCTATGATGGAGGGCAAGATAAACCACTTAACTCTCCTGAGAAGCGAAGTCATATTGCCTCTTATTGGACATCCATTAACAAATGCAGCTCCCCAATATCATTAGTTCTCTGACCATGTCATCCCCTTCTTCCATCTCTGCTTGCTGCTCTCCCCATCTTTAGTTGGCAGTGCAGGAGACGCATGCCATGCATTTCAACCTGAGGATAAAAAGAGAAACAAGAAAATAGTTCTGAGTGGTCAAGCTGAGTGTAAGACACAAAATCCCTAAGCCATTGCTGATTGATAAAGATTATTTGAATCTCCTGTTTGAATGGATTTAACTGCTAACTTTTAACTAGATTTTAATTGCAGTATAATGTCATCATGATGCGTTTGGAAGGATATACACAGGTTGCAGATCTCTGAGCCTGTCTGGACTCACCAGATCCAGCTGTTCTGTGGCTGCATTGGTGAGGTGATATGCAAGAACATGGCTCAGGTCAGAGAGGACACAGTCCAGCAAGGAGAGGAAACTCTTCCTAACCAAGTGGTATGGGGACTGACAAGCTTTTTGTTTTGTGTTCGGTGGGTTTGGTAAATTTTACACATGTCTGTGAAGTGACTCTTAGTCCCAGCCAGAATTAGGTGCTTTAGACTCTACAGAATAGCTCTGAACTCTTACAGGTATGCTATGGATTAGAAACATGGGGGTAATGATTTTCTATTGTGGAAATACATGCTTTTCAAGATCTCCCATACTTCTAACAGGACATCACTTCTGACTCTTGCCTAGAAAAAGAGGGAATCCCTCTCAAGCATCAATAGAGATACCTGCGAGGACCACAGTTAACAGAGACTTAAAATCATACTCTGAATTAGTACCTATCTCACATTCCAGCCAAGTGGCCTCTTGTCTAGATCGTTGCCTGATTGATGCTCCAACTCACCTGCACATCTCATAAACTTCATGAAAACAAATTTCATGATCATCATAATGACCATGACAAGTATGTAATGTGCTAAAACTGCATTTCCCACGATATCTATTCAAAACAAGCAAGCAAACAAACAAACAGAAAACCTCTACATACTCTCGCTTCACCTTAGCTGGATGATTTGCTATCTCCTAATGCTTGGTATATCGGCCGAACTTTCTTTGTAAGGCGTTTTTTTTTTTTTTTAATGTAGCAGGCTGTCTGTGGATCTAATACTTTTTTATTATTTTGAAAAAAGATTTCTGTTGGTCATTCATCTAGAATTATCCCTTTGTGCCTCTTTGCAGCTGCACTATATTGCTCTTCTTTATGTGATAGCCATCTCAGAGATGACAGAGAGACGTGGCCATGTCTAAGTGTGCATATGGTCAAAGTGTGGGCTCAGACACCATTGCATAGTCATGCATATTGGTTTGTTGCTATCCTCCTCAGGAAGTGTCACACTTGTGACACCTAGGTGCTTTCCTTGACAATGATTTAGTTTGAGGGACAGTACAAACCAGGGATTGCCCTCACCAGTGTCATCAGGAGAACATGCATATGAGCTGCCCTACACCCTTGTATTTGGGACCAGAAAACATGGCACGGGTCCATGTCGTTTGTTCTGCCTGCAGTCTTCATATGAAGATATATGTCTATCTGCTGTAGGGGAACAACCTAGGGTTCAATTTCAACCTCAGGACTCATGGAAATTTCCCAAATGTTCAATGTCTCATCTAAATTATTTTTATTCTTATATATTATATATACTTATTCTTAAATTATTCTTATTCTTAAATTATATATTATATATTCTTATTCTTAAATTATTCTTATTTTTACTCTTATTCTTATTCTCTTCTTATTATTCTTATTATTATTCCATTCAGAGATGAGGGAAGCTGAGATGACGAGCCAAGAGTAGAATCTAAAGGTCTAGGCAGCTAAAATTAGCCAAGATATAACTATCATGTCTTTTTTTTCACCCTTAGGTTCTGCATTTTACCCCATGCTGGGGTTGGGTAACCCCATCTGCTCAAACATACTACATTTGGAAATCAATTTTCATTTTTGAAAATATTTAATTTTCTAGAAAAGTCAAGATAATTTTTGCTGAAGCTCTTTGTGCTGGTTGCTAGTGATGCCGCGAGCTTTAGAAAGATGCTTCTGAAATGTGACTTTGAGGTACAGAAAAGGCTAACTAAACACAGGTTAGCCTGAAGTTAAGATAGCCAGCCTAGTCCTTCTCAGTTTCTCATATAGGCAATGGAGAAAGTCAGAGTTCTCTGGAGGGCTATATAACAGTTCTCAGAGTGCCCAAAAATAGACTTAGTACATTGAGACACTTTTGAATATCTACCCAAGCTATCTACCCAAGCTCCACTGAATCCAGATTTGTTGAACACAGGTCTACTACCTGTGTCTATAGCAAAATTGTCCACAGTTTAATCTGCCTGTTGTGAATAGAAAAGGCATTTATACATTATTCTTGCATGGATGGCTGTGTTCCTGGAATGCGTCGATATTCTGTCTAATGCCCTTTGTCTCGTGGTCGGCCAGTGCATGCACAGTCCCTCAAATCCCACAATAATTAGAGATACTGACTGGGTCTTTACACCTACCACATATTGCAAATTTAAGGAAATCATCACTGGATTTCTCTTTGCAGAAAACTGTAAGCACTGTGTTTGTGTGGTCAGTACTCCCCTACTTCTCTGGCAGCTTCCTGCCCAAACTCAGGGAATAAAAAGAGTTAATTTGTGGCATTTTTGCCTAAATATTTTTCTGCATGTTACAAAGGAGTGGCATGACTGTAAGATGTCAGTTTTTAATATGTGACATGGACATGAATAGATTTTTGTTTCAGGATTCTTTTTGTCTTTCTCTGAGGGAAAAAAAAGAGTGTTCACTTGCAATTGGAAATTAGTACCTACAGGTTTTGTCTGCATATGAGAGGGAAGTTTCAAAGTTGCAACTATATCCTTGGTTGAGAATTTTCAATTCTTGTTTCTCAGACTTTTCTATTGCCACATCCCCAATTCATCTTCTGTGTCTACTCTCTCTTCTCTGTCCTCCTCTTATTTCTTCTAATGTATGTGGTGCCACCAGGAGAGAAAAAAAAAGTAGAGGAAAGTGGAAAAGAAAAAGCTGTTGAGAAAAGGGTTTTGAAGTGTGTTCTTTTTCAGACTTTTGTCCTTTTAAGAAGGTAAAATTTATTGACTTTCAGAAACCTCAGCTTTGGCAGTTTGGATCAAGGTGCATCGCTGTCTGCAGTTACATGACGGGTCATTCATTGCCACTCTCTCTCTCTACAGTGACTAACGACTTAGGACCTTTATTAACACTGGTCATTACATTATCTGAGCAGTCGCAGTTACAGTTACAATAGAAATATCTCTCTGTTCTTACTTCTTATTTACTGCTTGTAAACCTGCTGTTTTTCTCTCCCTGTATAAATAGACAGGGAGATTAGACTAGAGTTATTCTCAGATTTGCCAGACTTGTCACTCCAAATGAAAAAACCCTGTTGGCTTCCCTTACCTTGAAACAGTTTCTGCAATGCTTGCAATACTGCTGAAGCTCGCAAGCGAGGGATGCTGTTTTTATTTGCCTGACGTTCCCAAGGAGCAGGAAAACAAAACATCAGGAGCAGGAGGGCAGTTGGATGGCAGGATTTCCCAGAGGCTGGCTACTCCAGTGTGCATGCAGTAGGTGTATATAATACCATTGAAGTGATTCAGGCAAAGTGGTGACGGGCAAGGCTGCTCCCTTTGAAGATGATTCCATCAGGCTGGAAATACAGGAGAAAAGCACAGCTTCTTTCAGCTGTCCCCTTTTGTGTGCTTTCCCATACGAAACTATGTTGCCACCGCTGCTCCGCACTTTGTTATTATGACAGGAAAAAATGAATTTCTAATGAGCTATCTGTGCCAGCTGCAAGCACCTTGTGGATGTCCGTGGCCCAGGAGCTTTGTCAGCCGCTCCTGGCTAAATGCTATCCAGCCTGGGGCAGGACGACTGACTGTCAGAACACATTCCCCGTGAAAAACCTTTTTCTCTACAAATCCAAACAAACAGAAACACTCCAGTTTCCCTAATAAGCTATGCTGCGACATGTTCTCATTTCACAGTGATCGACTCCAGTGACAGAAGGGCTCAGGGAGTCTTTGACAATGTGCAAGGAGCTCTGATTTTTAAAAGCCAGGAATGGTACATTTAAAATTGATTAATACCCTCTGATTCCCAGAAGGCTTCTCATATGTAATGCAGGAAATGTTGTGCTCAGCCCCTAAAATACAGCTGCATTTCCCAGGACCATGTCAGCTCTTAGGAAAACCACAGTAACACAACCGCTTCGGAAAGTCTTAGCTAGAGAGAACTGCATCCACCATCTGCTTCCAACTGCTGGCCAAGAGAAGAGAGCTCGGGAATATTCCCAAAGAGGATTTCAGCCACAGTGTTCATACCGCTATGGCCAGTTTAGAAGCTAACACTTTAAAAGTTGTTCATCTGTTAGTATGGAATTAGCCAAGAAGCACAGAATATTCTTACATGGATTAGCCGCCCCAGACAGCTACCTGGTAGCTGCACAAGATCACGTTTTTGCCAGTGCACCAGCACAGATCAACTGAGCGTTTTCATTTCTAGCAAGGCTGTGTAGTGAGGAGGCAGTGGAGAAGTACTGGAGGTTGTTTTTACCAGGTGTCGTACTCACCCCTCACGGCCACTGTCATCCAGAGCCTGCTGTTCAGGCTCTTTTGGTTAGTGAAACCATAAGTAGTGAACCCCTCCACTCGAGGCAGGAGAAACTGGAGAGTTTTGAAGGACAGCTTTAGAAGAGTTTGAGCTCAATTTTCAAAATAAATCCAGGTATCAGTGTGCTCAGCATCAGCTAAAGAAGCATAAAAAGGTGCTGAGAGCTTACTGTAACAACTGCATGTCTGTCTCCATGCCAAAGGCATTGCATTTTTGCATGGATTAACCATCAACAGCCCCGAGCATTTGCACGGTGAGTATCCACACCATACCTGACCTCCTGATGTCTTTTTGTGATGAGAAATTAAGCTCAAAGGCAACTTCCTTAAGTGTTTGCATACCTTCAGTAGCCTAACTGCCCTAAATATCCCTGAAAAGTCTTACCCTCTGAAGATACTGACTGCTTATGTCCTCTCCTTCTGCCCAGATTGACGGACAGGTCTGACTGACTGACGGGCTGACGTCTCTGCAGGTGGCGGTGACATTGATGGAGAATGATGGATGAGGGTGACACAGCTCCACCCCACCCACTTACCCATGTGCATGACAGAAGGGCCGGTAAGGCAGCCCCTCTCAGCTGACAATGCCTCCAAGTGGGTACGTGGAAGTGTAAAAACAATGGGGTTGGCTCCAGCAGAGTTTGTGCTACAAATTTGGGGCCATTTAATGAGTTGCTAATGTGAAAATAATTTTCTTTTCTGACTTCAGAATTGAAGGAGTAAAGACAGATGGCCCCAAATACAGGGAAATGCAGCCATAGAATTGGTAATCACTCTGCCAAGGCTTAGAAAGCAGCTCTTCAGGAAATGTAAGGAAACCCCTGCCAGTGTCAGGAGTTGACAGAAACCCTCTGATATTTTCTCTTCTCACCTCTCTGGCAGGGGCCTTCCTGCCAAAGCTCACCAAACTGGTGATTTGTCTTGCAAAGGCTAAACTGCTGTTTCAAGTTGAAATGCATACTGTAGAGGGGAGGAGAAAAAGTTGCTGGCATATGCCTAAGAAAGGCAATTGATTGCTAATCCACATCTAGAGGGAAGTACTTGGTGATTGATCACTTGGTCTCAAATGTCAGAACAAAAATGTCAGAACTAAAACACTTAAGAGACTACAGAATTAGTGTTGATGACTGCAAGGAATGTCTGTGTCTTGCAGGGCTTTTTTGTGATAGATTTGAATTGAAGTTAAGAGGATACATTTGACATTTTAAGTGGGAACTGTTAGTTCTTCTCTATCCACTAATTCTGCTTCTATGAAGAAAAGGTTATTCTCAAAAATACTTCCAAAAATCCTATAAAAATCTTATTTTTATAAATGAATAGTAATTCTGGAA
>JAWLRI010000367.1:1593170-1608268 GCA_034781795.1 Crypturellus tataupa | reverse complement strand
TTCCTTCCTTCCTTCCTTCCTTCCTTCCTTCCTTCCTTCCTTCCTTCCTTCCTTCCTTCCTTCCTTCCTTCTCTTTCCTTTTCCTTCCTTTTCCTTCCTTCCTTCCTTCTCTCCCTCCCTCCTTCCTTCCTTTGTTTCTTTTTTTTCTTTTTTTTTTTTGGTCAAATTTCAGGGATGGCTGGAAACACCAGGCCTGGTTCACTGTGAAGCTCTTGAATGGCTCTCTTGCCTTTTACTATTTCCAAGAAATGGTGGCAACTCTGGGGGAATGCGCTCATGGTTACTTAGCACAGCTAGAGCCTTTCATTAGCATGTTGCTGTCTCCTAAGCTTTGCCAAAAGTCTGAAGGATCCAATGCAGATCACCAAGTGTCTGACAGGCCTTGGCAAGTTCACCTAATTAACTTGAGGACTCTTGCAGAGCTTCTAAGCCTCGTAACGAGTCCAGCCAACGTTTAAAGCCATGTTGTGAAGCAGATCTCCTCAGTCCCAAAAGGGGTTCCTGTTAATCTCCTTAGCCCTGCTGAGTTTGTTAGCCAGAGAGAGACCTCGACAGAGTACAAATGCTGTGAGGAATTTCTAATCCCCAAAGGGTCTCTTGTGGGGATCTGAGGCAGAGCTAGTCAGGTTAAAGTGTTTTGTGAAGGCCCCAAATGCATGTGCCTTGGGAAGAAAAAAAAAAAAAAAAAAAGACAAACTTTGGGTACACTTCTAGCAAGCGGGAGACCAAGATATGCTAATTAACACAGCTGCCATCAAGGATGCAACCTAATTTACATAGTTCATAGTGAATAAATGCTTCCATATGGCAGAGTACCAGTATTTTTCCTTGACAACTTTATCAAAGAGATAATGAAATTCCCATGCAAAAATCTTTCTCTAGCATGTCTAAAGGTAGCAAACCCAATAGAATAAGCAAAAGAAATTAAAAAGATTGGGTATGTATATGAAAAGTAGATGCTAGAATGACCGAAGACTAGGTTTTAAATATTCATCTTACAGTATGATATGAAATGAAATATAATGTTCCTCAAGTAATTTGTTTCATCCTCAATCTAATCAAATCTAGGGGACAGCCACACACTTGTTCATCCTGTGCATCCACCACTGCCAGTCTGAGACAGATGCTCGAATGCTCAGGTGCCCCATATGAGCCAGATGCTCAGATGCAGTGTAACCAGACTTCCTGATGCATGTAAGCCCACAGATCCATTCCTTCCTTCAGAGCCCTGGAGTAGCCCATTATTCATTTTGCATGACAGCAAAGCAAGAGCAAATTCTGCTCTCCATACTGCATTAGACTATCAAGGACAGGTTGAGAGACATGTTAGCATGGTAGCTCTCCTAATTAAATGAGTGACATCTCAAACACTGTGTATGCCTCTTGTTTAGTTAGAGAAGCCAACTCTGTAGCTGATGGCAAATACTATTGAAAATGGCCTCAGTGATGGGCCATGAAATGGATCTCCATGTTGTGAAGTGACACTTTTTTCTTTCTGATTAAAGAAGAGCTCTATGGTGGAAATGCTGGGTTGGCTGATCATAGACTTGACGCTGAAGTATACAGCTGCATGCCATCGCTGGACAACAAAGGTCTTAGCCGCATCAACAGAGGAAAATCAGACTGAAGGTACCAATTCAGTGGAGCACTTTTCTCTAAGTGCCAATACTTTGCACACTGAGGCTCAAAGTGGCAGTTTAGGAAGATATGAATATGGCTGGCCACTCTTGTTCTCTAACATTTTAGACACTTGTTTAATTTATCCTCCCCCTGTCTTTCTATTACAGGGGAAAATTAAAGGTTAGCGGTATGTCCTAAAAACTTCAGCAGAGCAAGGCCTGTGTCCACAGAGCTCTCCAGGAGGGGATAGCCCCCATCGGGAAGATGCTGGGCTCTGGATGTTGGGCTGCCCTTTCCTTGTGACTTTTTTTCCTAAAGCTGGGCTGTCTGAGAAACCACTGCTCTACGTGCTGTTCAATGCCTCCCAGTTGCTCCTAAATAACGATGCTGCAGGCATTGGGTAGATCCGCCATTAAGCTATTGATAGCTTATCTCTAAGTGGTTAAGGGTTGTGAACATGACATTGACAGGACCAGTACACACACGAAGTCAACCTCTTTTTTTTTCAGAGATATCTTTATAAACAAAAGAGAAGAGTAGAATCAGTTTATTCCTATACAAAAGAAAAAAAAAAATAACAAAAATAAAAGAAAAGTCAACACTAAAACTCAGGGAGAATTTCTATGTAATTATAGATGAATTACAACAAGATTGCAGTTAGAAACTTGATTACTTTGCTCATACATTCCAGCTTCAACAGTATTTAAAAATCCTCTTTATCCTTTTTTGTTCAAATAGTTGAAGTATCATTACAATCCTGATTCCAGTAAAGTTTCTGTATTATTATTGTTCTGTATAGACACTGTTGTCATAGTTGTTACAAAGTTATTGTGTAGGTTTTATTTATACATATTCCAGAAAGTGAATCAAAATACTCTGACTAAAAAAAAAAATAGTTTATACTTGAAAAAAAAAAGCTGATGTGCAGGGAGATATCTACCTCATCAAAAATGTTTATTGCAACACTGGATTTGCAGGAGATTCAAAGGTTTCATTTCAGCAAAGTGCTTCACTTTGGCCCTATTTATTAATCTAATAATTTTGTATTTATTCAGTGGCTATATTTTTTAAGTGAATTCAACAACAAAAACAATGAGGTCAAAAGCTGAGTGATTCAGGCTTTATTACAATACTTAATTTCAGGTTTTATTCTGTTACAGTTTTTTTTTATTATTATTCTCTCCAACTTTTTCTTTGCAGATATTAGATCTGCGATGAAAAGGAATGGTGCAATGTTAGAAATGCTTGGTGAAGGTGGAATTCAGAGATGGATCAGGTCTCTCTTAGCCAGTCAGAGCAGAAGCAGCTCTGTCCTCCCCATGAGGTGTCTGACTTGAGCTGCCTCCACTGGAGACCCAGGTGCAGGGGACTGTCTGCAAGATCAGTGGAAATAGTCTTGCCTTGAGGCCTGGGGAGGAAAGGGCTAGCTGTCCTCTAGCACAGAGTCCCAAAGTGTGAGGAAGGTACTGTGAGCATTTCCAGGGTCTATCTATCACAGCTGAAACTGTCATGAGACAGGGTATAAATGCATAACTACCATTTTTAACAACTGGCACGATCCTCTCTGTTTTTCTGATTGCTGTAGGGTTTTTGTCACATGGGAATGCTATATATCAGCTTCCCTCTGCATGCGGGTGATGAAGACCTGGGAAAGCTCACAGGATCCTGCCAATGCCGATGCCACCCGCCAGTGATGAGTAATGTGCAGCCGGCTGGCCCCAAAGCAGAGCCCTGGGCACATCCCTTCTGCCACCAGAGGATGTAGCTGGAGGGCACCGCTGTGCCCACCTATGCCAGGTGCCACATGAGGCCAGCTGAGGTTACACCAGCACAGGACCCACGTGGGGGTTTCAATAGAAATTGCTCTACAAGCAGGAGGCTACGAAATGGCTGCTATGGAGAGCTTTTGGCACCGTGGTGTGGACTCATCTTTAAGATTTCTGTAGAAATAAATCATCTGGGGCTGAAGCCGTGTGTGCTTGAAATACCAGCATGCACCAGCAAGGTGATGGCTGCTGCCATGAGCTGCTAGGAAGCTCCCATAGCTGTCTGCCCCCTCTGGTGCCGGGGACGGAGGCACCGTGTACTTGACCTCTGCTGCTTCCACCTCGCACTTCCCCCTTCCCTCGTGGTTGCTGCAGCGAGGCCACGGCCGCAGCGCAGAGCCAAGCTGGCCGGCTGCCTGCTCGCTGCGCGCACGAGGCCCGCGGCAGCGCCGGCTGCGGCACTGAGGCCTCGAGCTACCAAAAGGGTGTTTCCTGCTGCAGTCAATGTCACTAGAGGTCACCTCCTGCGGGCAGCTAGCAGGAACCTAAAGTGGGCTTGGGAAACCAGCAGCAGATAAGCCCTGCAAAGTACCCACTGTGGGAGGGGGCTGCCCTCACGCCCCTGTCTTTCTGCCGAGGTAAATATTCGCTGCGGTTTCAGCACTAGCCACATGGAAGCAGCCCGCGAGAAACATCATCTGGGCTGGCACAGCCCTGATTCCTTTCATATTCCCCTTGTCAACAGTTTGAAAGTGAGATGGCTAATTTTGTGCCTGACGAGAAAGGACGGATCGTTTCCTGAGATGCTTCTACGAGCGGCGTCGGTGCTGGTACACTCTCCGAGGGAGTCCCCAAACTACAGGTTACTGGCAGGCAGACAAACACTCGCTGACAGCCATTTGTGACCAACTATGAAACACCATCTGCTGTAGTTGGAGGGAAGGAACATATCCAGCAAGTGATACCACTGTGAGAAATGATTTTGTGTGTTGACACACAGCAGTTTATAGCTAGCCCCGAAGAATAAGCCTACTTTGTTTTTCCAGATTTGTGTAAGGGAGGAAGAACTATTTTATCTTGATGTGGGTCCACGGGTGAGACTCCCTGGCTCCGCTTGTGTCGGAGCCAGATAAAAGGAGAGTTAGATGCATTAGTATTGACAAGTGTACTAAATACACCCATGAGCTCGAACAAGTGTGTTTTCTGCAATGTCCTCTTAAGGGAGTGCAGCATTATCTAATGATCAAAGCACCTGCTGGAGTGTGAATCTGCTGCTAAAGTGCTTGTGACATTGGGCAGGTCCCGTCACTGCTTTTCTGAGCTGGTTCTCAGTTTGGAGAAACAAGGATGACATTCTTTTTTCCTCATGAGAGTATTGCAATGACTAATTATTGTTTGCTCAACATTTTCAGATCCTTGGAGAAAGGTGCTAAATATTTTTATTAAAGTTCACAGGATAGGGAAAGCTACTAAGTAGGCAACCACAACATCTTTTAATTTCACTATGCAGAAAAGAGACATGTTCAGACTTACAAAGATTCAAACTTCTTAAAGACGTGTAAGTGAAGGAAGTGCAAAACAAATGAACAAACAAAACAAAATCCTTAAAATTTTGTCCTAAAAATATTCTTCTTTTTAATCAGTGCAGGCCAAGAGATCCAAAAAGTTTCAGGATGAAAGATGTTCACTCACTTACAGAGAGAAGGAATCTTACATGCTCATTAACTTAAATAAGGCATGCAGCCAAAGGCATATGCCAATTCTTCCCTCACTGGTCAGAAAACGAGGTTTTCATTTTTAAGAGCCTTAATAGTCCTGTGTCTCATGATTAAATAATGAGAGCTGGCATCCAAAGTATCAGAAGTTCAGCTGATCTTGCATTATTCTTGTAGCCCCTGACAGACTATAAAACACATTGGTTTTGAGAAAAATATGCAGACAGGAAATAAATAAATTATGCACTTTAAAACTGCAGTTTTATCTTAAAGCAGAGAAACATCAAATTATTATGGCAGTTTATCATTTTTAAATTCAAGTGAATTTTTTAAACACACATACATATGCCTATATATGTGTATTTATATGTGCATTTTTGTATGTATATATTTTTATATATTTCACAATATTTTTCTGATCTGGTTTGTTGTTTTGTGAAATTGAAATGAAGCTTATCAATGGAGTGTTGACAGGATTAAGTATCATTTCATTATGGAAAGCCTTTCTGGGGACTAACTCTGGAAGTCTGAATTCTTTATGTCAATACATATCATATAGCATCAGCTGTGGGAGGGCTTTGATCCATATCCTGTTGAAGTTAGAGAGTCTAAGGTGAAGTTCTTCATTGCATCAAGCCCATTGCCACAGACAAGAAATAACTTTCAGAAAATGTTTGGCTCTGTGCAATGAAATCCCGTGAACTCCCATGAAATGAAGAAAGAGGCACTAGAAACATGGCTGAAATCGATGCAGTGAAGAAGGTGGTGACAACACAGAGAGCCAACGATGGGGGAAGGAGTGACAGAAGAAGAGTAGAGGGATTAAAGGAAGCCTTATGATTTAAATATGCTTTCACTTATGCCTGTGTGATATGAAAAACAAATCTAAACATTTGTCTGCAGAATCAGGTGATGACTGGCCCTCTCCTGTCTCAAGGGGGGCAGGAAAATGGTCCATGCACCTGCCACCTAATTCAGTTTAAAACCTGACACATTTACCAAGAGTGGGCTGGCATAATGAAGTTCATTCATGCTGTCAGTGGAGTCAATAACTTATCCCCAACTGCTTTTGTCTCTGTGGCAGCAGTGCCTCTGATCGGGCTGAGGTACTTATTCAAGTAAAATTTATTTTCAATTGCAGGCTATAATACTACTGGCACAAACCTTGCTTTGACAGAAGCTTTTGCTCAAGGCTAAACTATTGTTAAAGTTTGTGCCCATTGTCTGGGTTCTTTGATCTGTCAAAGCTGCTTAACAAGCTGGTTAAAAACTGTTTCAGATAACAGGTGTGTCCTTTGAGGACACAGGGCCATTTTTCAACTTCTTTAATAGACTAGTCCAGTAGCTGACTAAAATTTACATGCTAGTTGGTGGTGATATATGTAAAGCACTTTTAAAGCAAGAAATTAGATTTAGTGTTTTATTTCCCTGAACTTCCTCGCGATTTGCTGTTGGTTTTGTTTTGTTTTTCCAGAGTGCAGAAAGATTTACGAGGTGTTTCTCCTGGGTCTTAGGACTGTTTATTGGGAAGACGACTAAGATGTGAAGTTTACCTGTTCTTTTTACAGCAGTTCCCTAGAGCACTGGAGAAAAAGGCCTTTCCTGGGGCCAGGAGAAAGATAACCTGTGGGAGGGGGGAAAGGAGGTCATCAGCAGAGCGGGCACGGAGGTTCTCAGTGAGGTGTCCCACCGTTGCGGCCCCCGTCACCTCTGCTCCGTACCTGCCCAGTGCTGGAGAAAGACCTGCCTTTTGGCAGCTTGAGGAATTTGTTCAACAACATGACCCTCTAGCCATGCTCTCCTGCTCAAGGGGACAGCCCAGTTGTCCCTGCTCTGTGGGTCCCCCCATGGCCACAGTTGTGTCCTAGGTTAGTGCACACGGGCACATATCTGCTTGGCAGTACAGTCCTGAAGGTTGCTCTTTGGTCACAGTCTGCAGCAGGACAAAGACAAACCATAGCACTTGCTCTTGCTACCTGAGAAAATCGAATTGCTGGTAGAAGATCCCCATCTTAACTTGTATGCCCACTGCGTATGCTAGGCCATTCATGCGTGGCCAATGGCCTGAACAAAATTTCCTTTGAATGGTCCATATGTCAGCTATATTCTTTAGGATGTGTGAAAAATGGTTCCTCCCCTTCACATATGTTTTAAAACACTACTAAGGTCCTGTGGGATTTAACCAGTTTTAATCTATCCAAGCATTTTGTTTTTCCTGCAACAACTCATCAAAACCAGCCAATTGCTGTCTATGCTAACACTGAAATGCATGGGACTGGCGCCGTCACTTCGGGAAAAAGGTGAAAAGAAACTGTACACGCTTGTATAGGGTGGATGAGTCAGAGAGGAGAAGCGGGTGAGCATCTTCAGGTGCTTTTTCATGTACAGCCCACCAGGCTGCAGAGATGCCTCAATGTAAAGCACAGCACACGGAGCATGCAGGGTCCCAGGAGGGCTCACTGGCTGCTATGGCCGGGCAGCCCTGGTAACGTGGCTCTTCAAGCGCCTTTTCAAAGCAAGAGCCACTCGGGTGTCCGCTGCTGGGGAGCTGCACCGCCTCGGCAGGCAGAGCTGGCTGGGGGCTGGCCAGCCCTCTCAGCGACAGCTCCCCAGCTGGGGAGGTTTGGGGTGAAAGTCAGTGTTCAGGAAGCACCTGCCAGGCTTCAACCTGCGGGAATGAGCACCCTCACTGAGAGTGCGCTGGATCATCCCTAGTGGAACAGAGCTGAACGTTGCCTTTAGCAAACAGACAAACTCCAGCAAGCCTTTTCTCACTCAGGTTCTCTCTGCGCCCATCAGCTCCTCTTGCCACAGGAGCTCACATACCTTAAGAGATGGATAAACCAAAATAACTTTGCTTAAAAGGGGAACCTGCTTGCTAGGCATATTTTCCTCAAACAATCCCATCTGTAGAGGAAATCTGTCATCAGCTTACTAGCTCAAAGCAGCTGGAGAATAAAACAAACACTTTGTCAAATTCAGTAGTTTTGTGAACATCCCTGAACCAAATCAGAAATGAAAGTGAAAAACAAAGCTTTTCTAATACCACTCAGCTATGCTCAGCATTAGGGTCATTACAACTGTTCAAAGATTACTTTGGCATGTGCATGCTCCATTAATTAGCTCCAGAGCCATGTTTGGAGCAATTCATTTTCATCATTCCTACATAGCCAGAAAGAGGCAAGACAGAGGACTAACCTTGCTGCAAGGCTTCAGTCCTGCTATTGGCCTCTAAGCAAAGCTGACTTTACTGGAATTTCCTTGATGAAACATTAGCCCACTGCATTAACTACAGAACATTATGTGCACCTTAGCAATTCAATCCATGTCTAAGGGCAGGTTAAAAGTCAGCACAGATAAAAGTGTATCATCGACCAGAGAATTAAGAATAATTTTCACTTTCTCTATAACCAGCACTAAAACTCATTTGCTTTTCGTTGAGCAAGCCAAAATGTCTTTAGCTCAACTGAAAGTGAATGTAGAGGAATCTATTATTCTCACTTCTTATCCAGAGTTGTTGATTTCCATATCTAAATAGTTATCGTGTGTGGTTGGTTCTAAAATCGATTGTCATGTATCCCTTGCAACTGTTGTCTTATCATTAAGCTGTGATAGAACAAAGAATGGAGGTCTGCTTTATGGTCTCTCTAAGCACAGAGGAGTATTGCAGCAGGGATCAAGGTACATTGGATCATACATTTGGGGGGGAAATATAAAAACAATATATTAAATAGCCCAAGGGTTTTAAACTCTTTTAATTATTATCATATAATTGTAATCTAAGGAGTGAAATGAGAAGACAATATGAAGTGGAACATGTCCAGTAAGACCACCACATTATTTTAAGAGGGTATCCTTGGCTATTATTTGTCACTAGCTATTATTTATATTGCACATCATTCAACAGATGGTCCAGCAGATGCAATGGCAAGGTGAGACTACCACAGCAGTGAAGGCTGGAATAGAAGATGCTGCAGCTGGAAGAGGGCTGTGCATGGAGAGAGAGAGATGGAGCCAGGTGAGGGAATGAGCAGGAGACATTCAAGCAACTGAGCTTGAAAATCATGAAGAAAGGGTCAGCTTCCTGACCAAGGGGCCCTGGAAGATGGCAGACAGGCTGAGATCTCCACAGGAGTAGGTCAAATATTGCCACTGCCATGGCAATATGAGCAAGAGAGAAGGAGCTGAAATGCTGATGATGGATGTGCTGGAGGTCTGCCCGTCTGTTGTGTTATTGGAAACTGTTAAAAAAGGACTTATCCCAGAGATTTCATGCATGATCCATGTGGGCAATAGCCAAAGAAGCAATCAGTGCTGGTGCCTACTGGAGGAAATAAGTCAGTACTGACTTTACCTCTATTTGAGTTTGGCTCTTTGGGTCCATAAACAGCAAAGGTGCGGTGGTTCAAAGCCATGGAGTGCTGGCAAAGCCATGAAATGCACCAGTGGAAGAAAAAACCACAGTAGCTTTTTGAGGAAATGCCGGAAAAACATTAAAAAGTGTGTGGGAGGGGATTTTCTCCAGAGGCCATTGCTTTATGTTGATCATTTGATATATGCTGGAACAAGTGAAGGAAGAGCTGCCAAGTGAGACTTGGTTGCTGTTAGCAGATGAGAGGAAGAGGGGACAAGTCTCAAGAAAAAAGTGCTAAGAGTCCCACTCAATCCATGGGGCTGGACCCTTTTCCCACCAACAATATAACACTTACTATAGAGGGCAACCCAACTACTCATAAATTGTCCAAACTCCCCATAAATCTGGGGATGGCAAAAGTATGAGTAAAAGCATCATTTTCCTTGGTGGAGATGTGATGATTGCTGAGGGAGTTTTGCCTTTGAATACACTGAGAACTATTTATATCTGTGCAATATGTCTATGAACTAAAAAGTCCATGTGGGAAATAGGAATTTTCTGCCTTAGATAAATTTTGCTCCCATGTTGACATGAAACCTACAGAAGATGGAAGAAGGATTTTTTGTGCATTGCACAGGCCTAGAAACAGATATTCTTTACAGTTTCATAGTTATGGTTGGATAGATCAATCCTGTACAAGAGGCCAGTCTGCTAGCCAAACCTAAGGCAGATCTAAAGGCAGGGAAGATTACTAGAAAAAACATCACCTAGTGGGCAGCTTTGATCCATTAATAATGCTGATAAAGATCTCACTTCAAAAGGAAATATATCTCTTAGTAATCTAGACAGAGACAGAAGGCCAGAGACGACACCAAGAACCAAAGCAGAAAGCTTGATACAAGAGTGATAAAGACTTCAGCACTACATCTATATAAAACCTGCCTATGACAGTTCTCTAGTTCTGAAGCCAGTTGGCATGAAATTACTTGTGTCCACATTATTAAATTCTTGCTTTCCAGACAGTGTGGCTGCATGCAGATTGCCTGCTGGGATTGGTCTTTGGCCTATGCTATCCTGAAACCATGCTGGGGAAATTTTTAGGAGAGAGCTAGTCTGCTGGAGCCAAATCATGCCAGGAACCATTGTAACAATTTGACTCTATAAATAATTGAGTTCCAGTGCCTGGGAACATTATGCAGCACTGTTTAATTTACCAGTAGGGATGAAGTCCATAATCCTAGCCAGGAGTGAAAATCTTGGACATGCTGGAACACCCTGAGAATTGGAAAACCTTTGTGCACCCAACAAACACAGAGAGTGCTGAGGAAATAGAGGCAGGCATGATTTTGCCTAGAGCTGCACATTGGTGCACCTGGTCTCAGAAACCAGAGCATCTGGTTCCTGAAATGCTTACAAAAATCGATGTCCTTGCTTTAACTAACATATCTGCTTAAGAAGGTGAACCTGGAAAGCCCATAAAGTTAGAGACCAGGGAAAGGTGCAGCCAAGCTACCGAGGAGTCAGCACTGATTCCCGGGTGTAGGAGACCATAGGCATGGCCTTATGGTCCTATTTCAGTGAAGGTAAAGAGATGAAGATTATGTCCAAGAGTGTTGTTGAAGGGACCAAGGCTGAAAAGGATTTGCAACAAGGACTCAAATCCAGCAGAATTCTGGAGGTGTGAGGTCATCACATCTCATAGAACAGCACACAAGGGCCTCTATCAGCACTAAATGATTCCTGATAAATAAAACTTAATTAAAGTATTGCTGACAGGCTCATTCACTTAGCTGTAAAAAAACAACGTATGACCTGCTAGTGCCAGTCGTGTATGACATCGAGTCTAGCCCAAGATACATCAGTCTTCAGCATAGTTCAGCTCAGAAAGATGCATTACAATTTTGGGTGAATGGCAAGATGTTTCCACCCCGCTTTATGAATGAATAAGAACATGCAGAAATAGGATAAGTATAGGCATATGGTTCTTATATCCATCAACCACAAAATCTCGCTAACGTATCCTGAAGCAGTAGATGTCGCAAGCCACCTGTATGCTAAATTCAAGTCTTCTACTGAAACCTGCAGGTCCTAAGAAGTCAGTAAGATTTGGTAATCACATTATGGGGACAATTTCAGACATCTCACATTATCTCTGTCATATAAAAAAGACTTATATCCTAGCAGAAACTGTGCTGTTCCCCTTCACAATAGACAGATTTCTGAAAGTGGTAAGACTTCGTGATACAACTAACTACCCCAGTTTTGTCAGTGGTGCTATTTCTACATAGTACTGTGCAGAAACTTTAATACATGGCCACCACATGGATCTTTACTCCTTTAGACCAAAAAATAAGGTTATGCAAAAAATAATTTCTTGCAGATTCTGAAATATTTTTCCACTTTTAAAAAATATAGAGGAAAGTATACATTTTTTTAGACAGCTGCCTAGTAGTGGGAGGCTGAAACACAGCAAAATAGACATAGCACCTTGTGCACAAGAGCCAGAGGCACTGAATATAAACTGATTGAAGAGGAATACCGAAAATGAAAGGGGAAAAAAGTCATTTGTTATTGTGGAAAAAAATCCATTTTTATAACACAAGCATCAACTTTCCTTCAGTGAATAATTTGTAAAATGTTTCAATGTGAATTACACATTCTTCCAGTGGTATGACAGAAGAACCACCATGTCCTTATTTCTACCATTACCTTAGGACAAGGTTCCCTGGAAATGGGATATGCAGCCAGAAACAGCAGTTCTAGCCCTGCCCTTTTCTGTGGTTATAGTTAAAGCTGCCTTTGAAAACATTGCACATGACACCTTAGAAATAAGGGGAAGCTCCTTTTGAGGAGCTGCCTGTTCTTCATTACAGTTCAATGTCTGTGCAATGATCATGAAGCCATATGCACTAACATTTAGACACTAATAAATTTCCCTCTCATCTAGCTGATTTCAGTAGCAGTTTAGGAGTATACAACATTGCTGATGCTGCTCCTGTTCCTGCTTGTTGTTTTTTGGTTGGTTGGCTTTTATTTATTTATTTTGCATCCTGAAGACTCACAAGAAGCCTAGGAGAATCTGGGGAACTGGTCACAGATTTTGGTCATGCAGTCTCAAGCATTGATCCTTAAGCCTGAGGTTACTGGAATGGCCACACATAGATGCTTACATTTGGTATCAAGCAGAATGATTTTTTTTTCAACCTTAAGAGGAAGGAATGGAGAGGAAGAGAGCACGGACTCATTGAGATAAGCAGACCGCAGTCTCTTCCCTTCACTGTTCTGGTATCGTCAGTTCAGTGGTTTCTACCTGGTAAGTATTGGATGTGCCAGAGGGAGTGCACCTATAGCTAGCACTATGTTAAAAACTGCATCATCGCTTTGGCATGAAATAACTCCTGACAATTTTATTCATGTAATTCACAAGCCTTTCTCAATTCTAATCAGCTTGTAAAATGATCATTGTAAAATGATAAACAATTAGGGTTAAAATCAGCTGCCTAAATATAGGTATTTATCACTACTGGGTGCCCTCAGATATCCCACCCAGACCCTGGTTCTGGTCCAGAAGAACATGAGTGTCCTGGATCATTTTTGGCAGCACAGTGTGGATGGCTCCACACTATGCTGTGTCATAGGGCACCTCCAGAGGCGCCAAATGCAAAGCATCTTCAACCCTTAGGTTTAATATAAGTCCTATGAAAGATGACCACTTACGTTTTAGTATTTGTCTTTCACTTAGCTTGCTGTTTCCATTTCAGAGCTGCAAACAGGCTTGTGTGCCCCCAGAGGGTTCATTTTCCCCAAGTATTTCACTGCATCTAATAAAAGATTATAGACCCCTCTCAGCCTTGACCTTTGTTTCCCCCGGCAGCAGAGCAATGTTGTCCTGTGACAAATCTTCACCTTGTGCAACCCTGTGGTGAAACTTTCCAGCTCAAAACTCCGTGTATCTGTTTCTGCAGAGAGGAAAGGGGTGCTACAAAGAATAGACAAGTTTTCCTGGGGAGATATTGCAAAGTCAGGGGGAAGGCAGAGCAGGGATCTGTGATAAACTCGTTATTAGTTTGATCGGCGAGTGAGTACCTGGCCAAAGCAGCTGGGTCGCAGCCCCCGTGCCAGAGCGGGCAGGCAGCAGCTGAGACAGAACCAGGGCGGATGGCACACTATTAAAAAAAGACGGTTCCTTTTTTTTTTTTTTTTTTTTTTTTTTTCTCTCTGCCGATTTCAAGAAAAACGATTTGCTCATTTGGTAATAAATGATGGAGACTGTGAATTACTGAGCTCGCCTGCGGACTAATGTTTATCTCTTCGCCAATAAATCTCTAAACTGAAGCAATGAAGCTAAGTACTGCTGCTATTTCTGCGTTTTATTTCCATATTAATCAAAACACAAACCGGCCTCACTGCCTCCCCCACCGGCCCCCGTTAAGCAGCAGGGGGAAAGGCGCCCCTTAAGGGGACAGCACGGCCCTAGCTTCTCAGACGGGGGGGTCGGTGGGAAGAGGGACGAAAAGAAACCAAACAACTGAGGGAGTTAAATCAAACGCCTAGGGCCGGGGGGGATTGGTGTCAAGTTTGCAGTGAACCCGTGGAGGGGCTGGGGGGGCGGTCAGCGCCCCGGCCCTTCCCCATGGGAACTGGGAGGCAGTGGGAAGGGAAACTGCTTCCCAGTGGGACTGAGTGACCAGCAACCTCCATCCCCCGCTCCGACGCGGGACCTGGTGGAAAATAAAATCCAAGTGGGGCGGGAGGGGAACTAGGGCCCCCTGGAGTCCCCGGCCCAGTGCTCGGCAGCCCCCGAGCTCTGGGCGCGGAGCAAAACGGGGCAGGCGGAGGGAAGAGGCCGGTGGCAGAGGCTGAATCCCCGAGCGGGGACCAGGGGCGAGGGACGGGCAGGAGCTGCTCGGATTTCTGCCGAGGTTTCCTCACCCGTAAGCAGCAGGCGGGGAAACCTCTCCTGGGGGCTCCGCAAGGTCTCACGTCGGAAGAGAGAAGGAAGCGGCATCTCGGCGGATGGGCTTTCCCTCTCCTCCTCTCCAAGGGCCGGGAAGGCCAACTGAGGTGGCAGGGAGGGCCGTGTTGGTGCCCTGGGGTGCCAGGACCCGCGGGGAGGGCGCAGCCCCGGGCTCGCGGGCACTGCGGGGACACCCGTATCTCACTCCGTCCTCGGGGACTCGGAATCTCCACGGCTCCTGCTCGGGGAAGCGGAGGGCGGCTCAGTGCGCGCCCGCCGCCCCCGCGCCGGGAGCAGCGCCCTGAGCCGGGGGCCGAGGTGAGGGGAACAGGGGGGAGGCAGAGTCCCTGCGGCTGCGGCAGCGGCGCTCGTTGTCCTGCTGTCCTCCAGCACCGGCAGCAGGAGGAGATGGGACTGCGTGCAGTGCCTGGCTGGAAGAGCTGAAAACCTGCCCGCCAAACCTGCCTCTGGCGCAGGCACGGCTCCCTCCTGTCCCCAGGTCTCGGGCACCCGACTCCCGGCTCCCCCGGCGTCTTCTCTCTCCCGGGACGCAGGGACAGCTTCTCGGGGGCTCGGGGTCAGCGCCTCGCACCGATCTCGCAGCCCTGTCCGGTCCCAGGACAGAGGAAAGGAAAGGAAAGGAAAGGAAAGGAAAGGAAAGGAAAGGAAAGGAAAGGAAAGGAAAG
>JAWLRI010000367.1:1575489-1586305 GCA_034781795.1 Crypturellus tataupa | reverse complement strand
AGAAGAGAAGAGAAGAGAAGAGAAGAGAAGAGAAGAGAAGAGAAGAGAAGAGAAGAGAAGAGAAGAGAAGAGAAGCAGAGCTGTCAGAGCAGCAGCAGAGCCGCTAGCAGTACGGGGCACCCCGGTACCCGCAGCAAAGCGGTTCCCGCCGCAGGATGCCCCGAGCCGGGGCTCTGGGCCCGATGCTCCCGCAGTGGCCGGTGCTGCTCAGGATTTGCAGGTGGCGGCGACCCCGCGGCCCCTCTCAGGCTGCTTCGGACGGGGCGGCTCGGGAGGTGACGACGCATCCGCGGCGGTCAGGAGCAAAACGCAACGAAATTAAGCTCTAGGATGCTGAAAATCAGGTGTTTTAATAACAGAGCAGAAGGAGGGAAGTAGTAGTTAAATTGTGCTAAGTGATTTTACCACCTCCCCTTTAATTTCTGCTTTCATAAAGACGGGGATATTTGTTGAGGGAGGAAACGGTGTTTTTCGTGGAAAAGGCGAACACTCTGAGACCGCAGAGTCCCAGGGCAAGGCAACCCGCGCGGAGCTGCGGGTTCAACTGCAACGCGCGACTCCGGCTGACAATTTGTGGGGCAGTTCTGCTTTTTTGATCTGTCTCACAAGTGGAAATTAGGTGCTTTTAAACAAAGGCTATCAGACTTACATTACTGAATGTACTTTAAGGCAGAGGCTAATTTTGAATTCTCACAGTGTGTTGCAGAAATGCGATGTACTTTTCACATATGCAGTACAAGTATGAGAGAATTTACCAGTGACTCAGGATCTGTTTTGTAACGTGAAGACCAATTAAATCAATACTATGTATTTTTCTTGCACGTTAGAAGGCTCTTAGGTGTTTTGTGTTTGCTATCTCAGTTTGGTTTTAAGTTAATTTGGGCATTTGATAACTGTACTTTTAGTATAAAAATTCGTTATACATTTTAGTATTGTAATAATGTAGTTACGGATTCTAAGAATAAAACACAGGTCGCTGCTTAAGAGGAAAGGCAGATCTCAGACAGCGTGCCCTGAGATAAATGTCGCTACGAATTAATTGTAATATATCTTATTTATGCTAAGGCTTAAATTTGCCTATGTTTCATTTTATTTAAGAGAGGACAGTCAAGATTCCATGCTGTTTTTTCTTTTTTTTTTTTTTTTTAATATATTACGGAATCGCATTTAGAGTGACAGTATAATTCAGATTGATAGCGTCTCATTATTTGACGCTTCTAATAAAACTGAATAGACTGAAGGTCTATTTTAATTCTTGTTGCTATCACAACTTTGTTTTCTAGAAATAGGTATGTCCATACTGTGAGGGCAGTATCAAATCCCCCTATGTCTGCGAAGGAGTTAGAAGACTGTCCTAAATACTGTCAGTCTCCAGTCAGATAAACCTGGAGATACTATCTCACTGCCTGGATACACGAAATTTTCTTTACTGCTTATATATTTTCGAGTCCGTTGACATCGATGATTCAGAACAAAAATTGTCCCTGTTATTTCAGTACGATCCTGGATTTAGGTCGAAGTAACCTTCGGATGACTGCAGGATCGGGCCCGTACTAGACAGAGCTTCCTAAGACAGTATAACCTTACAGAAAAATAACTGAGGGGTAATTAATGGCCATTTTGGTGAAGTTAATGAAGGATGTCACGTTATTTTCTGTATTTAAACACCGATTTGCAAAGCTTCCTAAAAAAAAAAAAAAAAAAAAAAGAAAAAGAAAAAAGAAAAGGTATAGAAACTAAGTAATAAAATGCAAAATGTCAAAGACTAATTAGACTAATTAGAGGTGTGTAAATTGTTAATCCTCTGATATGTGACATTTGCTATGGAAAACCTAAAATCGGTTTCTGTATAAAATAAAACCTCTTAATCAACAGTTTGCACTTCATTCTCTTGTTTTGACTTTATCAAGTGCATGAAGTCTACATTTTATTTAATAAAAAGATTGGAGCAAATCAGTTTGAATATTTTCAGAACAATCAGATGTGCCACAGTATTAGCCAACTGTGAAATATTTTGCTGTCTTGGAACATGAGAAGAAAAAAACTGCCAGTATTGCTGAATACGCATAAACTATATAGTTTATTTTTAGATGCCTGCTAAAATGTGTTATACTTCCAAAATATTGAAAGCATCCATCAGTCACGAAGCTGTGATGCACACTTCACATATGTAGAAAGGGCTAAATCTGGCATTCTTTTCTTAAGCAAACTACTCAATTAATTTGGAATCAAGACTAGTTTGTAATGTGTCCAAGGATGGTAATACTGTCCCTAGGCCTGTATTTTCTCCTTTGTCTTTAAGTTCTATGTCCCCAGACAATATTCATATCTCGAATGTTAGTGCTCTCAAGGAGGGGAGCTTTCTTTGTCTTTCCTCCTTGTCTCTCACATCACTTACAGTTGCTTGCACCTATATCTCTATGAACTTTCTCCAGTTGCTAGGCTTTATATGGAACATGTCCACTGACTTTTAAGAATGCTTTTCCTCTTTGCCTTAGTAGATCACTGGTGGTTACTGAGTTAGTCTTTAAGTCACACGGGCTGTTTAAATATCAGCTATAAACAAAATAAGAGAGAGAGAGAGAGTACATGAGACTCCCCGTGAATCGTCTTCACCAGCCACCCTGGATGTGCTCCTTTTTCATATGCTTCTCAACTGTGCAAAGTTATCTTTGGACCACAGTGAAAACATTAAAGTTGTAAAGACTAAAAATTCAAATGTTTGCTGTCTAAGAAAGAAATAAGTTCAATTCGTTTTCTTTTTAATAGCTATAGTGAAAACAAATAAAGCCATAGAAACTACTGAATAATTCTTCCACTAGATACTAGAAAGCATGGAGGGGTCATTAAAGAGAAGGAAAATAACCCTTGTCTCATTTTGTGTCTCAATTTTAAACAACACGTGTCTCAAGTGAATATTTACAGGTTGTTAATAGGCTAGTACATATTCTAGAAGACACAACAAAAAATTATCTGCAGTCTATTCACAAACCTTTGCCGTGTCTCCGTGTTTGGGGATGGGCGTAAGGGCTGCCTTCGCCAGCCCTGAATAGAACCCTATTGTGTGGGCTTGTTGCATTGGAATCAATGGGGCGACATGTGCAGTGAGATGCTAATGAACACCAGCAACGGCAGAGTCTGGCCCCACTAACGTGCGAGACCGTTTTTACAGATTAATCCTCTTCTTACGGTACTTTTAGTGAAGCTGTTGAAACTTTGAAGGTGCAGGGAGGTTTTGCTATATGAAACAACTTGTTTTAAATTTTTATTTTGCATTATTTAAACCATTCTTTCCCTCCCTTATAAACTGAATAGTTCTACATTCCCATCTTGTTTAAAGCTCTAACTCAAGTCAGGCAGTCAATTTTAGTGGCAGTTGTAACATTAAGGTAGTTGCATTTAACAAATGTAAAATAAAGTACATTGGAGTAAACAACATCAAGCACAATTCCAAATAGAAAAAAAGATTGCCATAAAACAGGCACATGGGAAAGTAGAATGCCGGCAGTAGAGTGTAGCTCTGGGTTCATTGAGTCATTACCCTACTACACCTGCAGGAAAAGAAGAAAAAAATGTTTGTCTTAGGAAATACACAGAGACAACAGTCCCTGGAGACACCTGCTCTTAAAACCAAGCACATGGTCCTTACTTCATGAGAGGCTAGAGAAGTGCAGGGTCCATGAGCACTTTTTCTTGGGCTGGAGGTTCATCAGCCTAGGTCAAGACAAATGATCAGAATGAGTCACTTAACTGGGAAGTACAAAGCCCTACCAATGTACTGCTAGGAGATCATGTTTTCTGAGGGCTTGTAGCAGGCTTGGAAGTGCTCAGGTATTCAATAAGGAGGATCATAAAAGGTCTCTTAAGAGACAGAGGGGAGGAAAGAAAACCAGGCCTACTGACACCATGTTTTCTCATCAGCTTATGGCAAAGTTTAATTATTAACCACTGAAACACTGATAAACTGTAGTGTTTGTTTGCTTATTATGAGGTCTGTCAGGGCCAGAACCAAACCTTACAGAAGCTGACTGATGTCTCTCTGTTTCAATGGACTCGGAGGTCAGGCCCCTAAAATTCAAATTAACAGTGCAGTTCCTTGCAGTAAAGAACCATTGAGTAATTGTAAGGAGAAGCTTAATTACTCCAATGAGATCATTTGGTTTTTAAACAAAAATGTTTTAATTGGGGGCAGGCCCTTTTGTATTTGTTCCTCAAGAAGGAAATTGATCAGTGAAATGATCTTAATAAGATCTTAAGAGAGCCAATGCCAGCCATAGACACAAAGCTCAGCTAGAGGGGATCACGATTCCGTTTCAGCCATTGATGCAAAGTAAAACTGTTTTCATGGAAGAGCATGTGAGTGAAAAGTGAGACGTCTTCTCCAGATTGCTAATACTTCTTCTGTAGACATTTCTCATTATTCTCCTGTACTTTCAGCCAAAGCTGAGGGTCTAGTAAGAGCAGCTTCATGCATCCAGGTCTAGCCTGAAGTCATTATCTCTTTCCTTTTATCAGTAAAACACTTCCTTACAGGAGTGCTTAATAGGGTCCCAGATGAACCACTACCTTCATCTGGATTTCAGTGGCTCGAGATACTGTCAGCGAATCTAATTTTGAGAGGAAAATCAGGGGAAATGAATGATTCCTTGGTGAAGGTTAGGACTACAGTAGGAAATCCGTGTAATCATGCTGCTATCTAGGAGCTTGGGAAAGAACGGAACATTGGGGGTTACAGTCCTTCATCAACCATCCTGTGCACAGGGGAACACACAGTCTGCCCCGCCACTCCCTCTTCTCTTCCAGATATTTTGTGTGTGTGCCCAGGGGAGAGCTCCAAGGCTCTTTGAGTACAAAGAAGGTCATTTTGGAGAGGGATGACACATATACAAAATGAGGAAAATCCTTTGCCTCTTAATCACCAGAACACCAATTCTTACGATGGCAAGTAAACGTTTTATCTCACTCACTCATTGGTAGTGTAGTTTCCTTGTGGAATTATCAGTGTCCGTTATTTTCCCTAACAGTTTATTTTTATACTTCAGTGAGACCAATGGGCCAAGCAAAGATATGAGGAGCTTTCACTTGCCTGTAGATAGGTAAAGCAGATAGGAAAGGGCAGCAGTAAAGAGAACAATAAAAAGTAAAGGGAAAGAAGGAATGCACTCTGTACATTTTTGTTTTTAAAGCTCTACAGGACTGCTATTCACAGCTTCAGTAGAAAATAAATATTTCTGTTACTCCTAAAAATAATGAAGTTCACAGGTATATATATTCCTTGATTTGTCTTCTCTTTTTCAAACTGGCTTTGATGCCAAGTGGAGCTCTTCTCCATAACTGGCAAGTATTTGAAATGGATGATGAAAGTGTAGCTGCTCTGGATTTTGCCAATTTTGCCACTTCCTTGCCAAACTTCAGAGAACCAGTTGTCCTCTGCATGTGAATTGCTCTGAACTTCCTAGAGATTTGGGGCATGCATACAGATTTCACACCCTCCCCTCTTTTAATGCATTCCACCATCTGAAATTCCATGCTGTCCTTGGGGCACTGCAAATTTTTGCAGTTTAACAAAATCAGCAGAATTTAAACACTTAATGTGGACATTCAGGGTGCCCTTTCCCCATATATTTTTATCTGAAGTCAGACTTAGATAAACTTTGGAGTTACAAAGATATCAAATTAACAAAATATTAGCTCAAATTTGGCCTATCTTACTCAGCAGAATAAAGACCTGCTGAGTCATACTGACTTACTGGTGGTATTAGTAGATTAGGATCAAACACTACCAGAGAATTCAATGTCTTTTAAAAATAAAAATAAATAAAAATAATTAAGAAAGATTTTTTAATATCTTAACAGAAAATCAGTCTTTCAGCCTCCTTGACATGTTCTGAATTTTCATTCCTGGGTGAAAACTGCAAAATGAATAAACACTTATCTCAAAATAATAAAAAAAAATTCTTAAAGGATATTCTGCAGGGCATGAAAAATCATTTTCTTTCATGTGGGTATATATGTTCCTGGTTCTATCTAAAACACTATAGTATTGCACAAGAGCTTTTATCCTAGTGAGCAGAAACTGTCTGAACAAAAGAATGAATTAATCAATTATTGAGAGAATGTATTAAAAAACTCCACCTGCTCAGTTCAAAAAATTTCTCATTCCACTATCCAGGGATTTGTTACTTTGACTAGCATTAAAGCCTTCCCCTCATTTGTAAACAGTATGTTTTTCTTATAGTTGGAGTACCTGCCAAAATGCAAACTATGTGACAAAGTCTGTGCCTTTCCTGATATATCTGATATCAGGAGTTAACCACTGTCACTGTCGTAAAGGTGATGAAGAAGATAGTCTGTTAAGAACAGAAGAGAAAATAGTAGATCTTTCTACTGATTTTTAAAGGAATGTCCCAAACACTCAATCTTGAGGCTTTTTTTTACCCGTATGAAGGGTGGGTAACTTAGAAGGCTGTGCAAATAAATTCTTGAGAAAATCTTGCAGTGTCATGCCTTTATGTTCCGAAACATAAAGTGAAGCTTTATTTTCTCTAAACAAGAGAAAAGAAATAGTTGAAAACAAAACAAAACAAACAAACAAACAAAATATCCAAAAGCACAAGAATGGGTCTTTATTTGTTTACTGGATCCAAGCAGAGGTTGGTAGAAGTTCATAAATGTAAAATTTTAAAATGAAACCCAGGAAAGTTATGATACATGTCTTCTTGTCAGTGCATGATTGAGCAGGTTATACTAGAGGCCTACCAGTATTACTGAAGCAAAACAGTTTGTGACGAGGGGTTTCTGGTGCTGCATCATGCTGGATTCAGCAGAGGGGAGAATTTGTTTATCCCTAGAAACTAGAGTTTTAAGCACTGATAAAAAAATAAAAAAATAAAAGAATTTTAAAAAGCACTGTCCTCCTCAGGAAGGTGCTGAAACGCAAAGCCAGAGCTCAGCTCCTTTTCTCTCTCTTGGTGGCATTTGAAAGTGTAAAGCTTTGAATACCAATTGCTTGAACTGGACATATGTGAATCTCTTCTAATCCTACTAATCCTGTCCCCAAGTGCTTCTTTGTATGTGGAGGCAACACACATAGATCTAAGTGAAAGTGGCCGTAATCCTGGAAATGTGGAAAAATGTCCCAGTGTGGGAGTTGGGAGAGGGAAAAGCTCCCTGGCAGAGGGGACCTGCTGGAGAAAGCATTGTCTCGGTGGGGTGAGCAGGGGGCGGCAGGGGGGCAGGGGACTTTCAAGGAGATCTCTCACCTCTTCTGAGCTGCTAGGAGGAAAGCAAACCCACCCAGCGGGAAAGCTCCCTTGCAAACAGCCATCGCACACTTGAGCAAACCCACAGAAGTGAGACAAAGTTTCCAAACGCTGGGAAATTCACCCACTGGCAGCTTTCAGCAGTGTGAGCGCAGCAGGTCAGGCACTAATGTGCTGACTTCATTATTTTCCAACCTTGCCGCGCTGAATGGCAGATTTGTTTATGGAATCGTGGGCTCCTGCTCGGGCAAAAAGTGCAAATCTTGCTCCTGCTCGGGCAAAAAGATATGGAGGGGAATTGGCATCTCGGCTCCAGTCGAAGGTCTGACTCTCAGTCTTCATGATGACCCTTTTACTCTGAGCAGAAGTGAGAATCAGGCCATGTAAGCAGATGTCTTTGCCAAACACTAACAGGGCAACAGAGAAGTCAATATACAACTGATCGGTTGTATTCACTCAGTTTTCTAGAAACTGCAGACTTCAAATCCTTTAAACATACATAAGTAATAGAAAAGACAGAGACAAGAGAAATTTTCATGTCTTTTACAAGGAGAGTGGGCTCAACACTGAAGCCTCAGAGCTCAGTGTTGTATATTGGATACTAACCGACCCTACAGGTTTTCCAAATATAGAAGTTGTATAATTCAGATATGTGCATTATGTGCATTTCTCACATTTCTCAAAGATCAGAGAACTAATTTTCCTTTCCTTGGCTGGTTACTGAGTAAAGTGTATTTATTACACAGGGAAATTAATCTTATTTTTTTAATGCTTTCAAAAGATTTTAAATTATGGAGAAATTGATAATGTTATTTTCCAGTCAAATCTTTATTTTGTTCAATAAATCTCTAGATAAAACCATGTTAGGTAGGGAAATCTAAGGCTATATATTCTCTAGGAGTTGGCTTTTTTATTACCTCACCAGACTTTGCACTTTCATAAATAAGTGTCAGCTGAAATTAACCTGCTGTTTAGAGATAGTATAAAACATCCCCCAATCAGACTAGGGGCTAGAAGACAAGGCTAGATCCTTACTTTGCCTGAACAGAGTAATAAGATTCCCTCCTGGAAAGATGTTAAGCAAAAACCCACAATGGGCTAAAGTAACTTCAATAAAAGAGGCAGAGGAAGGTCTCTTTGATGTGTATCAGAAAACACACAGCACAAAATGGGCTGGGATTAAAGCACTAGTTAAAGCACTAGTTAAGTTTAATGATGGCAGAGCTAGGTGAACTTGGCATCATCCTGCTTGCTAGGGAAACACTGCTCACATGAGGAAACATTCTTAGTCTCAGACTTTAAGGGGTGCATTTGGTATTTCACATGTGTTTTCACCTGATTTCAGCAGCACTGTCCTTCCTATAACTCCAGCCCAGCACTGCCTCTGCCCTGGCTTCCTCAGCATGACATCTTCCAGGTGGGCACAGAAGGAGTCTTAGCAAAGCCCAGCTATTCAGAACAAAGAAAATACTCACTGTACATTGACCTGCTTGTGCATTTACTTTAGCCTTGTATCCTATGTGCCCCAGCTGAGGGAGGAAAGGATAAAGAATTTCCCTGAGAGTTGGTTAATTTCATTTATATTAAATAATTCCCATGCAACATACGCATAACTTTTGGAACATGTTCCCCATAGGATTTTGTGCTTACTGAAAACCTGCATGAGTTAAAAAATGATTAGAGAAACCCATGGAGGAAGCCCTCCCATGGGAAGGGCTGGGAAACATGCAGGAATACGTGCGTCTGCCCCAGGAGTCTCCCGAGCCGCAGCTGCCACCCGTCGCTGGAGCTCCCTTGTCCCCACGGGCCTGGGACTGGTGGGTGCTGAGGGGGACTCAGTGCATGAGCCCTCGACCGGTACCTGGGGACACCGCAGCTCCCTGGCCCCGATGAGTGACCCACAGCTGCGTAGAGCCGACCTTATCACTGCCCTCGGCTGTGGCAGTCAGTCAACATGGCTGATTCCCCCCTTCTTTCCCTTAGCTGGCACCATTTTGTCGCTCTCTGCAGGCAAGTGCTATGGGTCACAGGCTGCTTCGGGGCCCTGAGACCTAGAGCATCAAGCAGCCCATGTCCGTAACACGAGAGGGCTGGCTCCTGTAATGGCTTACGGGATAGAAGCCACAGCCTACCTTAGTTCCTCTACCAACCTAAAGGTAACCAGCCATTTTGGGGCACCACCGGCGACTGCTGGAGCCCTTGGTCTGTGGTGGGCCCTGGCACCAGCAGTCTGCGTGTTACAGACTGTGTTACAGTCCATGTTACATGGCATGTGCATAACCATGGTGTCCCTCAGCCTCTTTCTGTTGTCTCTCCCACCAGTTTCAGACTGGTCACAGTGCTCATTCGTTCATGTTTTCCCTTAGACGTAGGTGCTCAGTAGTTCTCCCACCTTCCTAATCAGCCCAAATGCCTGGACAGTGCTCAGGCCACACCAGGAGGCCAGACTGGTAGGACACGTAGGATGCATCTTCCTCAGATTAGGTCTTGTGCCTGTGAGAAGCAAGTGCCACTGGCATATGAACACAGCTGCTTTTCAGAGGAGCCCATATGGAGAAGGTTTTTACAACATTGCCTATGTTTTATGTATCCTTTTCTTTTATTATTATTTTTTTTTTATCCCGAGGCCTTGAAGTCTAGTCTTGGCTTTCCTTTAGGTGACCACTTTCAGCACAGTCTGGGGTGACCCTGGAGGGAGATAGCTCCCTGCCATTTTTGGCAGGTTTACAGATGCCCGAAGCTAATATAGTGTTGCTGTACAAGGGAGCAGGATTCTGCCGCTAGATTAATCCTCATTTACAGTCAGTTCTATAATAGACTCACCCTAATGTGCTGAGATGAGGAAAATCAAACCCAGATTGTTTTGTTACCCCTGTTTGTGTACGGGCATCTTGGCCCATTAATGTACACGGGGAGGTAATTTTTTTCAGATACAGTCATAAAACATGGGCATTGTATCTAGGTGAGATAAACTAGGATCCTCCTCATTTTGCTTTCTTTAGTGGATTCACACCAGCAAGGGATCTGACCCTATTTCTATAATCTGCCCCAAATGCCAAGTGGAGTCTGTTTCACTTTAAATCAATGAAGAATATTAATGTCTTTAAATAAATTAGTTTCAAATGGTCGCAAAAACAATGAAAAGATGTAGCACCCTGTAGGCTAAAAGAAACATTGAAATCAACTGGGTGAATTTGGAACTCGATATGTACTGTTGGGATCTACAGAAATTCAAGAGCCAAAGGCAAGATTAGCTGGATTAGTGCTTCAATGGTCCTTCATTATCCATTTCTCCCTCAGTGACATGATTGTGTCTTCAGTTAACTGTGCTTATTAAATGAAAACGATGAAAGACTGAGGCAAAAGGACACATGCAGAAGGAGGATGGTGAATCTTGCTAATCTTGTTTAGGATATTACAGCATTTCATTACACGGGAAATTCATTGTGGATTCCTACATATTATTCCATTGTTAGGATTTAGAATCATAGAATCATAGAATGCCTAAGGTTGGAAGGGACCTCTAGAGGTCATCTAGTCCAACCCCCCTGCAC
>JAWLRI010000367.1:1550258-1573437 GCA_034781795.1 Crypturellus tataupa | reverse complement strand
GAAGGAAGGAAGGAAGGAAGGAAGGAAGGAAGGAAGGAAGGAAGGAAGGAAGGAAGGAAGGAAGGAAGGAAAGAAAGGTCATTGGGCAGCATGCTGTGGTTGCTTTAGAGCTCATATTCTCAGACTGAGAAAGAGAGCCCAGGAGGTGACAGGCACAATGGATCAGAAGTTCCCAAGGCTCCAGAAGTTCGAGATAAGAGATGGAACCTTACAGCTCTGAGCAACATGGCTGTCTCATGTCTGTATATACATACATTGCTTCATATTTCTTTTAACAATTCCTTGGGTCTCTATGAAGCGGTGAAGAAACTGAAATGTAGTTTTCTCTTGGTTTTGCACAAATTTGATTTTACAAAACATAGTTCTTCAGGCCGTGGTTACATGAGCCACTTTTTGATATTAGTCCTGATTTACTTGATCCTTACCCCTACTTCACTTCCTCCACTATGCTGACCCAGCTGTTCACATGACCCCAACAGCAAACCATGTCAAGAAATTGATCTGGGTAAGAAATAAAAGGTTGTTTTCTTTTCTTGCTGAGTTATTTTTCAACCAGATTAGTTAATGTTCTCATTTCCTACAGTGCCACACAAACCATTGTGCTGACACAAGAGGGGACAGACTGGCGTGGAAATGGAGAAGTAAAGGAAATTTGAAGAGAAGACAATTAGAGGTGGTTTAAAAAGCATTGCCATGGTGTGTGCAATGACAGTCTCAGTTTCTTGATTCAACATCTATTTCTGTATCCCAAATTGAAGAAGTAAATACAAAATCTTGTTTCTTAGCGTCTTTTTCTTGGCAACTTGTGAATGTATTTTTCAACAGCTCTGCTTTTTTGTTGTTATTGCTCTTTTTTTTCTTTTTTCCCAGAGTGACATCACCTGTATTTTCATCATGAGATCTGGCGAGTTATTTGCTATTTAGTCTGCAAGCTAGCTTGCAATTAGATCCAAATTTAAAGTGTCTCTTTAGAAAATATATATTTTTTTTCAGAAAATCATAGGTTAGATAACAATGTTAAAATATTATTTGTAGTTAACTGGCATGGTATAGCAGCTTTTAGCTAAATTTCATTTAGAGGTTTATAGTCAGAAACTCAGATTAAAAATTGGAAAGTTTTGCTAAAGTTTCCCTAGCTGTACCCATAGTCCACATATGCTTAAATCAGGCCGCAGTGAATTTTCCTGTCTTACAATGGGCTTATGGCCTCCTGTCAGACTGCACTGCACTGCATCCTTTCTCTGCTAGTGTTGGCAAAGGGAGCTGGAATAGCTCTTGCACTTCTTTCTCACTTGCTGCTTCTCCCATATGCTGCCTTGTAGCTCACTATCATTCCTGCTAAAGGGGTTGCTAATGTTTCTCTTGGCCATCCTCATTTCCTCAGGTAAACTGGTTTCTCTTTGATGGCCCCATGTGGGAGACTGTTGGCATCTGAAGTACATGCACCCTCAGCCCCTTCTGACGATGGAGGACGTACAAGACGCTACCTCCACCTCTCTTGTCAGCATTGCTATGAGCTGTTTTAGGCAATTTGCTGTTCAGCGTGTTGGCTTTTGTTCCTCCTATTTGGTGGCACAAAACTCATCCCTAGGTATGAAAAATTTAGGCTCCCTGTTTAGAGTTGTGAATGTCATGGAGAAGGAAATACTGAGCTGACAGCATAGCAATCTCATTCCCTGTATGGATCTATCTGGCTCTCTGGCAGATACACCGAGAAGTCAAAACTGGCTTTTACAACTGGAAATACAAAAGTCTCTTGGGGACGTGTCTAAGTGAGGAAAAGGACATAGGAAAGAGGCTAGAAGGAGAGAAAAAAAAGCCTGGAGTTCATACTGAGCAGAAACTCTTAATTTGGTGTTGTGTTTGAATAATGCCAATGGGCAAAAATTGGTATAGCATGACACCAGGATTTCCTAAAGATGAGGACACAGGCTGCCCACTAGTAGCTGGGGATTTTCCTACTTCCTTATTGAATAGAAAAACCTCTAAAATATTTTTAATCTGATTTTTTTTTCACTTAAAGGACACATTCTAAACTTCTGTTTTTGTTAGCTTTGCATACAGTTGTGCAACAGATTTCTTAAAGTAGCCTCCAATAGCACCAAAAGTTTTCTTATACTAATGAAAAATGGAGAATGTTTTCCATTCTGTGTTGTCATTTGGTTTCCATCCCTTTCAATGTGATTTTTGCTTTGTTCCCTTTCTATACTGGGAGAAGATAATGAGGTTCACACACCTTCTGCTGTGGTTCTTGGAAATCTTCCCTGGGTTTAGCTCAGCTGTAGAAAGCTGAGAGGTTTCCCCTCGCATGCCGCCAATTTTCAGTGTGCTCATGTAGCTGACGCAGTAGGAGGCTAATCCCAACAGCAAACATTATATTCTTTCCGTACTCACTTACACTTTGGAATCAAGGGTAAAAAATTCTCTTTGAAGCCCCTTTTCTCTGAATGGTCTGGCAAGCTAACTTGGACTTCCCAGTCTCTGACCAGAATTAAAATAAATTACACTGCATCTTAGTGACTGTAGCAACTGTTCCAGGCCCTCCCAGACTACTAGCCTTCCTGTGGCACAGGATCAGGAGGACATACTTCATTTTTTTAAGAAGTCAGAAGCTGTTCATTTAAGCACTGCTACACCCACCCTATTTCGCCTATTTTTAGCAATCTGTTATATCCAAATACTTGTAACTTGCATGTGAAAATAATTATTTTAGTGAAATTATTTCTGATCACTGCATATAGGTTCAGCTGGCAAGTCTGACCAGTAGAATAATATTCAAAAGCTCATACCCTTTTATATCTCAGTAACAATGCAGCCACATTCTGTGCTCAATCTGGAGACAAATGTTGTCCATATTTGGATCCCAGTGGGAGATGTGTTTGTGGAATTTGGTCCAAAGAATTGTGTTGCAAGACACTATTTCCTTTTGATGTTTTCTAAATCTTGATTCCTATTATTTGTAGACAAATGCATTTGACTGCAACGGAGGTGCTCTCAAAGTATCGTCAAAGTATCTACCTGAAAACAGAAATTTGCTGCAGATGTGCACGTGGTTGGAAATATGGAACCATTCTACTCATCTCTTTGGACTTACTTGAGAACTGGACTCAGACAAGTAAGAACATAATGGATCTGTTCTGTTTCATGATGCATCAGCTTCTCCACCTGCACTGGTGCCCACAGAGCAGTTCCGCCTGGAAATACCCTGCCAGGTATCTCCTGCACCAGCAGGAGAGAGGGTGCCAGCCTACCCTGACAGAGATGGAATTGGGTGGTTAGGGCCTGGCCCTATAAATTGTGAAGCAAGAGGAAGAATCATCTCAAAAAAAAGAACTTGGATTTATGGCTGCCATCTTCTCTGTGTGGGTAGGATCCTGGGACAGGAGGCAATGACCCTTTGCAAGAGGATGGAGGGCAGAGAGAGAGAGTTCTGATTTAGTTCTGAACTTTTTCTTCCAAGGAAATCTGAATTTGACCTGAATTTTTAATGCAGGATGATGATAACTTTATTTGGGGCGACTTCATATTGATTTCTGCCAAAAGGTCATTAGATATGAACAAAAGCAGAAGTACATTTATATACTAAAATAAATAAGTAAAATTAAGCACCACAGAATCAGTAGGAACAGATGAGGGTATGGCTCTGCCAAGTTGCTACATGTTTTGCTGTTTGACGTCTTTTAGACAATATTGGGTATTTAGCAAAGATTATGTAAATGAATGTTTGCAGAACATTCATCAGGCACTGTGCAATATGTGGCCTTGATGTCATTCAAAGCATTAATGTCAGAGCCCTCAAGCACAGCCTCTGCTAGCAGCCTCCCAAACCATGCCAATGGAAGGGCAGGTGAAGGGGCTACCCTTGCGCAAGAGGACATAGCCCTCTTCTGCTGCATCTTGTGTTAGATTTCAGATGCCTTGCACTAATGACAGCAAGCACTTCCCTGATCCTGAAGGCTTTCACATATAGAGTTTAGAAATCCTTCCTGTGTAACTGCCTTTTCAGCTTGCCTGGCTACTTACCAAGGTCTTTATTATTTCTTTTTTTTTCAGGGAAAGAAGGGAGGTGGAGACTCTTTCCTTAGACCCCTTCTCTCCGTCTTGCTTTGAATGTTGCCGTGCATTTGGTTCCCCCTCCAAACGTGCTCGGATAACCCAAAAGAAAGAGATATTTTTTTTTTATCCTTTTTCCCTGAAGAGAGAGCAAGATAGAGAGAGAGAGAGAGGGAAAAAAAAGAAAGATTAAGATGTAAGCTGCCTAGATAAGCCTGGAACTGGGTTTATTACTACTTCTGAATGAGAGTACAAGGATATAAAAGCCAACCTGCTTTACTGGAGCTGGAGCGAGGTTGGTGGGAGACCTATGCTGATTGTGTACTACTCTGAGGAGGGATGTTTCATTAATTACACATTAACTATGTGCACTGAGGAGGAGGCAGAGGATAAAAAATGCAGATGTTTCTGCTGCCCAACAGAATGAAAACCACTCTTGATCCTGTCAAAAGAACATTTTGAATCAAAGGGCTCCACAGAAGTGGAAGAATGAGTTTTGTGGCTGAGTGCAATGGTGCGGTCTTTTAATCATTAAACCCTTTTATAGCGGTAAAATGAACATCCATTGTCATGGCCACTCCAATGGGGCCATCCGAGCTGCTGAAAAGGGAATGCTTTACGAAGGGCACTAAAACAGGACACAACCAGGCCCACTGCTGGAATTATAAAGGTAACAACAGTGGTGCATGACAAAGAATGAAAAGACAGCCCAGGTTGGTTTGCTTAAATTACTTTTCTCCCCAAGCTCTTCTTACAAGCTAAACATGCACCAACAATAATGAGCATTAGGAGTTCACAGGCTGGCAGTTTTCCCGCTTTGTTTCCTTGGAGTTTTACTGTCTTGGTTTATTTTTTTTTCTGTTCTTTAAGTGAAGGTTCCTTAGGAAAACGGATTGAAATGTTGTTTTATTCTTAATCACTCTCTACAGTTGTAGTAAAACCATTAGCATTGTGAGAGGAATGATCCTCTCTTCTTGCATCCATTCCACCCCCACCTCCCTGTGTATGCAAGAATAGCAACACTACAAGAATATTTTTTCAAGTAAAACTTCTCCAACCCATTTTTAGAAAGCAGACTTAATTTTAATTTGTCAGATCATGACCCTGGAGTTTTAGTTAGATTTCTTCCTTTCCTCTTTCTTCTCCTTCCCTTTAATTTCTCAGTAGAAATGACTTGGTAAACTATGTCTCACATCAGTCTAGGAAGAATAGAAGATTTATTTCCCAGAGTTCAGATAAGCTTTGAAAAACCATATTGTCAGGTTTTTGGAGCAGAACTTGTCAGAGAAAAGTAACCTCATTTCATATCTAGGTTCTGCTCCAACAGAAAACAAAAGGGAATCAAATACATGCTCCAAGATATTTCATTTGATGAACACCTTGGTACTACGAATTTAGAAATTCTGGATTGTGAAAGAAACTGGAAGATGAAAGCTGAAGACACCATTTTTTTCTGGCTGAGCAAGCAATCCCAATGAAATATTGAGGATCTGAGCACTTCAGGAACACCAGCTTTTGAGGAACCAAGAGATCTGTTAATCATAGACACTCTCAGCCATTTTATGAAATTGAGTGCTGAACTCTGAACAAATTGGACAACTGGAAAAAAAAAAAAAAAAGCAATGCAGTTGAATCAGCAGGTTAGAATAGAAAATTCTGGAGTATTTTAGATCAGTTTTTTGCTAATAATTTCCAGGGCAGAATTGATATTGAGAGTTTTATAGTTTCTATGACATTTGAAATGCAAACACATATTTCAAAGAGAAAATATATACATATTTATATCAAATAAAAATAATAAAAAGAATAAGACTTCAGAGGAGCCTTCAAGGCTGCTTGTATGTCTGTCTGACCTGTTTACTCAGGAATGCCATTTTACTTCTGGTTAAAGAAGGAGAAAACACTATGAGAACATTTTTGTGATGCTTGATCCCTATGAGTGATATAAGCTGAGCCCATCCTTCTTCAAGGGCAGAACCCTGGAGAAAACCATCACTAATGCTCATAGGAAGAACCTTATGATCTTTGTCTCTGAGGAGGATTGATGGGATTGTTCCTTGGAAATATTGCTGAGGAATTGTCAGCTTTTCAAAGAAGAAAAATCCTTCATTTCAGACTTGTCTTGTTCTATCGACTTTAAAATCTTCCAAAACTGTCTTTTGATTTTTTGGGAGACACAAATGGTGGTCCTTAGATATTTATCTGACTCTGGGAGTGGCTGTGTGAGTGACTCGATACTTTGCTATAGTGAAAACACAAATTGGTGAATAGGGAAGCAACCGCGTAGTAAAGAAATCAATACAGAAGCAGCAGAGAAAACAAGTGCTATCAAAATTCTTCTTCCCTGGCACAATCAAAAGGGATTGGCAGATAATCCTGGGTGCAGTTCTGCAGGGTAGTGAGAATATGTTTGAAAATTGGCCACTAGGCCACTATGGCCAGGATAGCAGCGTGGTAACAGATCTGCTGGGAGAAGTGATGTGCAGGCATTAAAAAGAGAATCAAAGAATGTATTTTACATTACAGATAACTCAAATGTGCAGAAGGATTCTGTGTCCTGGTGTGTTTGCTAAATACATAATTCAGGGAAGAGGTTGGGAAGAAGTTGGGCAGGCAAAGTCACTGGTAAAACTGGTTCAGAACTGAACATGGCTGGTAATGACAAATCACAAAATGATGCCCAGACCAGTTTATACTCAAAATCCTAGAGTCACTTCTGGTCAAATTCTACTCCCGCGCTGGATACAAAGGTAAGGAGCCTGCAGAGGGCCCCACATATCCAGTTCTGCCCCCTGAAATTGGCTTTGTGAAGACAGAGCATTCAGTAGAAACAGCTCAATCGATGGCTGAAATTCTGCACAGATGCTGGTCTAGAATCATGCTAGGAAAAGCCATTACGTTTTGAAATATCTTTGATTTTCTGGTGCAATATTGCACAGTAAAATCAAAAGATCATAGTGGGTACCTTACTGTTTTGCCTTGTCTGTGTTATCTGTAAGCTTTTAGTTGCATACTTGGACAAATACATACAAGTAAAATGACATATTTCAGCATGAGCAGGTCCTTGCCTCAGAAATTTCTGGAATGTATCAAGATGGAAATAAAGGAGGACATGGTCCAAATTAAATGAATTTAGAGTCGTTAGCCTGGACCTACAAGGAGAAATAATTATTTTCTTATCATACTAAGCTAATCTTTTAACTCTGCTGAAGCTAGTCTTCTGCAGGAACTACTCCACAGTAATGTACCAATCCTTTGCTTTTGCTGTGGTCCAAGGTGTAATTCCCTAAACTGACTAGTGCTTTCAGTCTTCTTGATGCAGACATCTCCTTGGTCAGATGTTAAAATACCCACTGCCTGTGGTTGGCTCAAGTGGATTTCTTTAGCTGGGCTGAGCTTAAAAAGAAATGATGAGTCTCTTTAAAAATGCTACTGACACCGAAAGAAGAGGTTTCTCACAGCAAGTCCTATCTATCTGTGATCCTTCCCCTTTCTCTTACCAACAAAACTCTAACAGTATCGACACTTCTGTCCTCACGTGTAAGCATCAGAGTTGGGTGTAGCAGTTCCCACCTTCCCTGGTGCTCTGAGTTTTGCCTGAACAGCACAGGTCCCTGCAGAACCGCAACATCCCCGGTGACAAGTGAGCATCAGGAGTTGCAGCAGACTCTGCAGTGATGCCCTGTGTCCACATTCAGCCCAAGCTCTGCAAAGGAGCAGAAAACATGTTTTCTTTTAACTGACAGCGAGAAGGGGCAGAGACAGCAATCCATAAAAGAAAAAAAACATATTATACAGATACTATAGCAAAATAATTGCTGGAACATAAAGATATTTATCCAGTTGTTGCTGGAACATAAAGATATTTATTTGTTAATTTTCTTTTGTGGTTTGCAAATGCTCCATACTAATATACAGTAGCCTGAAAAAAAAAGAAAATTTACATTGTGCCTGGCTGAGTTTGTGGGGAATAAATCATCTCTAATTCTGCTGGTTTATATAAAGGCTAGGAGTCCCTAACACCCTGTAGCACCTCATATGGAATGAGACTGCACAGAAGACATGCTCACAGAACTAAAATTGTTTTACGAATTTAAACTAAATATTTCAAATAAAGTAAAAATAGTAATAAAGCAAATAAGGCAAAGAAATAATTAACAAATGATTTCTAGTTTAGCTTAGATTCAAAATTCTACAAGAACTCACATCAATATATTTTTGATGCTCTGCACACGTCCAGCTAGGGCAATTTGATTTTCAGAAATGTTATCCTTTGAAATTCAGGTTTGGTCACCTAACAAACAGAAGGCACCCCCAGCTCCTGCTGGCTTTGAAAAAGGGAGTCCCAGAGCTTTGTCAGAGCTGCAACAAGTGAGGGTGTTGAGAAAGTCATTTGTTTGTAAACAAAGCATTTTACAATTCCTTCAAGACATTTTAAGTGAGACTGTGTCACATAAAGCTCCTCTGGGATCTGCAACAGCAGCAGCAGCACACAAAACAAAGTCACTTCTGCTGCTGCACTTTATTCTGTTGTCATGTTAAAAGCGATGAATTTATTTCCCCCTCTCAGCCCTCCCTCAACTACTGCAGCCCTGCAGTAAATCAAAAAAGTAAACTCTCTTTCTCATTGTGCAGGGCTTACTTCCAGGCCTCTACAGTTTCCACAGTAACTAATTAGAAATTTGCATCTCTAAGAGAGAATTATTTAATACTGATGTAAGTCCTTTTATTCTTTGGAGCTTGGCCTTTTGCTACTCAACTTCTGGTAGATGTTGGGCCTTAAGGTCATACTGTACAAACTCTGAATGTAGGTGGCCCTAGTGTTGCTTTTTTATTTCGGATGATTCATATCCTGTGAAGAAAATGTCTTGCCAGGTTTTTGTTGAATGGCATAGATTTGAAAGGCAGGCCCCAATTCATTTAGTAGCCATTTGTTTTAAACTGTAACATCTTCCCCATTCCTCATTAGCTAACTCTTGTGTAATTGAGTCATGCATTTTTAGCCGTATTAAGCCAATGGAGTTAGGTCACACTGACGCACCTTTCCCATTAGTTCCATTTACTTTCGCCTTGCCTTCCGAGGGTAAGCAAGCCTTTCATTTTGCACGGCAGAAAAGAAAGCCTCAGATACGCCGAGTGCACAGGCATTTGCTTTGTAGCTTGGTCACAGGTACTATAAATCCAACACACTGTTCCATAGTTTCAGAGAGGATATAAATACTGAGAGAAGTGGAGGCTGTGGATTGAACAAAAACCTTGCTTCATGTTCCTTTTAAAAACTGTTTGAACATTATTGTCCCAAACCAGCAAGGCCCCCTTGCACAGAACTGCTTGTCGCCTCAAGCTTCAGACAACTGCAAATGGCTTTGGACCAGCAAGTTTGCCAGCTTAGACTCAGCAGTTTTTTGGCTGTTGCATTTTCCTACTCATGATCTGTGAAGAAAGAAGCACAGCCATTACCATCCCTTTCTACCATTACATGAATATTGCCCGTCTCTTCCAGTGTCCAATCTTTATACTGCTGTACCTAAATGGACTTCAGTGAGGCCCATCTTACAGTATTATCGGTAGTAAGGGAACAGAGATGCTGATTTCTTCTTACTTGCAACTGTTTCCAAAGAAGACATCATAACTGAAGTGAAATGACTGTCACCCACAACATCCTGTAGCATGAAGTTTAATTCTGCATTGAAGAAGTCTTCTTTGAAGAGGTTTTATTATGTCAAGTAGGAGAAAGGATTTAGCTGACATTTACTGCAATCCATTTCATGACCGTGTGTTTAATATTAATAGCTTAAAAGCAGGATATCTTGCCCTAATTCTCATGATCTCATGACTCCTGCTGTGACTAAGCAATGCAATGCAGTTACCTGCCCATAAGCATCTAAGCCATTTAAGAGGCTTTAGGGCATCCTGCCTGGCTGCCAGCTGCTTGTTCAGAAGGGCACCTGCCTCCTGTAGGCCTGTGCCTAATCTGCCACCCACCTTGTCCATTGAAGTGCACCTTCAAGGCAGCCTCTGTTTGTGAATATGATAAGAGATTATCAAGATATCATATCTCTCATGGCATCTGAGGAGTCTTTGTTGCAAGGACAGGACGAGTCTAGGATTCTGCTCTCTCTGCTAACTTTTGCTATTGGATGGTACCCACAGCCCTCATACACACACAAATAAGCAAATGTCAGAGAAGAATGCTATCCACTGCCTAATAACTCTCTCCTCTGAGTCAGCCTGTGACAAAAGCAAACAACGAAGTGTAGATGCCTCATGCTGTTATGCTAACAAGATACATCTGAAGATATGTTCTTAGTAGTTTAAGCTAACTCAGTGAAAAATCAGCATTAACCATGAAGGCCGTGTGATAGAAAAGGTTAAACAAGAGCCCTATAAAATGGAAAGTCTCTTAGTAAAATTTGTAATACTTTACTTACAGGTCAAAAACTCTTGTCTTGGATAAGTGGCTGATTTCTTTTTTTAGTGCTAGTGCTTAAATTGGTTCTATATATTTTGCTAAGAACTTCTGTTATTTAAAATATAATTGTTTAGAATGCCAGAATATTTCAATGCTTTCTAACTATGATGTAAACATAAATTCCTATTTTAATTGAAAAAATAGTTATAGATATTTAAATGTCTGCATAAGAAGACAGATATGTACAAACATATTCATGTTCACATATTTCCTACTGACTTGACTTGATGATTGTTCCATATATTTTCCTGACTTTTTCAAACTGAAATGAAAAGACACGTTTGAGATGAAGAAAAACAAACAATTGAGTTGGCAGGAAAAGAACTTTTTAGGAAAGATTATGATTCCAGCTGGACAAATAATGAGAACAATTACCTATATCCAAGTGGATGCTGAACAGCTTTTGATTCTGCCCTGGTCACTTCTCTTTTTTCTTGCTTTTCTAAGAGCATTTACTGAAACAGATGTTTCCACATCTGCACATGAACAAGTGCTTGCTACATCAAAAAACATCCAAACAAACAAAAAAACCTACAAGACTCTCTTGGGAGGAGGGACTTTCTGACAATCCTCCTTTCTTTTTGAAAAGCCTTTAAGCAGTATAGTCTTTGCACAAATACATCATACCCCTAAAACTGGCAAATCCTATCAGTTGGAACTATTCACCACACATCTTTCAGTGAGTGAAAACAGGAAGAACCGTGAAATTTAAGTTGTGAATGCATCGAGACTGCATCCAGAAGACAGCCACCCATGCTAAAGCTGAAGTGCAACAGAACCACTGCAGAGGCCTCCTGAGCCGAGAAAATCATCTTGCTGCTTCTGTTGTCAATTGCTCAGCTGCAATTACTTAGGCATAGGCAAGGTAGTAAAATGGGAATTTCCCATTAGGATCAACCCACCTTCACTGCATTCCACAGCACTCTCCCTCGAGGCATCTCAATTTAAGCCACTTCATTAACACCTACTTGTTGAGAGCTATTAGTTGGTCAGGTAAATGATCTGGTGTCAGAAAGGGAAAGAGCAGATAGCTGTATGTGGCTGGGTTTACTAATTAGGGTCATTAGAATGAAGCTAGATAGTTCAGGCACCTGCACACCAAAGCTAGAAATGGGCTTTGCACTGAAATGGCAAGGAGATGCATATCTAAGTGCATCTAATTAGATTAGTAGGTTTCTGTGCTCTGGTCTATCCCATAAGTCAGTCAATTAAACTGCACTTTAATGGTGGGGACTTTCATGGTATGTATCCCAAGACACCACACAAACTAATAAAATTAACAGCTCATGTAATTATTATGGAGAGACAGTTATTTCTTTCTAGGTAAGATTTCATGCTTTCCTCTGTGAGTCTGGTATAAACCTTCCTCTCACCAATCCTGTCGGGAAAACTTCTGCTGTTTCCAAATCTACCTGCCTGGCTCCGGCTCCAGCCAAGGTAAGTTCCTAACTATTGCCTCTGTGCAACCCCAGTTATCTTTGTCCAATATTGCCTTTTTTTTTTTTTTTTTTTTTTTTTTTAAAGTATGTGTGAGTATTTGCAAAATTTAGAAGCTGTAGAAGCATTGCATAGATGCCTGGGGAAGAAATATGTTTGCTTTAAGATACCACAAGACAATTTGGTAGTCAGAAAGGGATTTATCACCTCAGAAGTTAGTCAGTTAGTCAGCCTGATGCAGCTCATCTTTGCACTTGGCAGCATCTCATCTCATCCGAAACCTGTACACCTAACTCAAAGCTCTCAAGTAAACTGTACTGGACTAACATCCCAGAGGATATTATCAGTACTAGTTCTATGGTACAGTCTTAATAAAATGAGGCATTTCACAATTATGCTTCATTTTTTATTGTCATATTGGCATGAAATGTCCAGAAATAAGTATCTGATATATATATATATATATAATGGTTATAGGAGATTTAATCTAAATATAAAAAAACCCTTGTATGCAGGTAGGGTATAAAAAACAGATAGAGAAAACCATATTCAATTTCTCTAACCTAAAGAGCCAGGAGTGAATACCATAGTATTGTATTCATTCATAGCATGGTTGTTGTGCTGTTTCCTTTTTTTTTGTCCCCTAAAAGGGAGTTTAGCTTTAATCCATGACCATCCAGATAAATTTAAGTTTGCAACAGACCAGATAGGGGCTACAAAAGTTTCACCATGTTGTTTTCCAGTTCTGACCCGAAGGGACAATCATATAGAAATGCACATTGAACATTCATTTACCACTACTGCCATGTCTGTTAAAGCAACTGAAAGGCACGTGGCACGTGACTCCCATCAGTTAATGCTTAGGCCAACGAAAGAAGGCCATTCAGTTTTAATCATAACTGTACTGGGCAGGTTTATAGACTGGACACTTAATTTACACAAATATTCACCTAATTGGAGCTATGTGTAACAAACCAGCTCACTGTCAATGATCTGACAGCTGACACTCTCTAGGGCATTTTCTCACTGGGATGCTACAGGTTGGGACCCAGAGTGGATTTAACCTGGGGAAAAAAACTCTAGTGTAAGTGAATGAAGCCAAAGGACCTATGAGTGTTTACACATGCCAAGGATGTAACTCAATGTACCTCTAAATATTTCACAAGGCACCATATGACATTAGGAGACTGTTATGTAAATTTTGGTTACCACATTACAATTCTGTATTTCAGGTGGTTCAGACTGTTACTCTTATTTAAATTTCTAGTGTGCTTTACCGCCATTGTCACGAGTAACTGCCTGAATGAAAAGAGCTCAGAAAGTTTAAAAACAATACCCTCCGAGACCCTGTTTCATTTCACTTCTTGATGAGAAACCTAACTGCTTTTCTTTAGAGCCACCATGCCATGTTCCTTTGCTGAAATCTAATGTGCCAAATGATCTTCCCCAATCCCCTGTTTTCAGCTGAGTCACGAGCCCTTTTAACTCAGTTTAGGGATACGAACAGCTGCTCCACCTTTACATCCTTGGTGGTGTTGTCACAGGCAGCCAAAACGTGCCATACTAAAAGGCTTGGAACAATTCTCTCTAGTTCAGAGCCTGGTGTTCCTGAATCTAGTGTTAGGCAACTTGATTTATTTCCTATGGAGAGGATCTGTGCACTTCCTACTGTCATAGTTGAGACAGGCCTTCATGAGCCCGCTGTACGTGAGCTCTCTAAGGTCCACAGCAGTGTTTCTATAAAGTTCAATATTAAAATAATAACGAAGCAAACAAGCATTATAATCAGGAAGAAAAAGCCCGATCATTTCCGTCTCACCACTGTGCACTGAAGAAATTATGCTGTTCCTTCTTATAAATAATAGGGGTGTGCAACGTGTCATTCCTATTCAGTGTTTGTGGGTTTTTTGGTGCTTATTGATGCTGCATCTGTTTTGTCAGTGCGTCAGCTAATGGAGAAAGTTAATTGTGTTGGTTGTAAGGCCACCTGTCACACACATGCCTCATTTCCATACTAATAGCCCAACAGTGGCAGGCAGTGTACTCCTCTGCAGTAACAGATACGGCCTCTTCGGAAACGTGGGCCAAATGTGCCTATGCAGCAACTGCAGGCCTCTTCTGTGAATGCCTCTAGTGCTGTAGCAACCCGGGCTTGCATTAACCCCCTGCTGACGCCCTCAACAGGGATTTTTAAAAAATGTTTGGAAACGTGCTCCGTGTTAGGCTTTAGCAAAGCCTGCAGACTGTGCGTGAGCATCCGAGCAGGCGGCTCGCAGACCTTGGTCTCTCTAGCAGGTTTGGTGCACCTCACCTTGGTGCATGGCTGAGACCCACTTGTCCTCTCTTGCAGGCTGTGTTTAGAGAGAGGAACCAAAGTGGCCATCTCCCCACAAAGACAAGACGAGGCTGTGCTGAGCTCCAGCTGACTGTTTTATTCTTTCTGAGGTTTCAAATTGGGAGATGCTTTAGGTGCTCTGAGTCACTATGTCTACAGAGATGGCAAGGGCCAATTTAAAGGCCATCTCTTTTGTCTCTTTTTCTAACATTTCAGAGGAGGTAGATGATGCAGAGCGCAGCTAAGGAGAGAAAACAGGCCCACTGCTGAGAAAATCATGGCTGCTTTGGACTGCAGTGGCTCTCAGAGAAACTTTTAAACAGTTTTGCACTTTGGTGTCAGAGCCAGTGCCAGAAAAGCTATAATTAATGAATATTTTATTATAACATATGGGAGACCATTCTATTCAGCTAAAATGGTGGGATGTTTTCCTTCCTCCTCCTGTTTTCCCCCCCTTTAAATGCAGATTACGCGAGTAAAGAGATTTATTTTGAACTATTAAACCTGTTTTTAATCAAAATCCAGAATTATTTGATTTTCCATAATATTCTCTGTCCTGTAGGAATCTCTCATAAACCTCTGATAAAGTTTGCAGAGAAGACATGCCTCATCAAGTAATATCTGGCATCCTGATGACTTAAAGGGAAACAGCCATTCAGGTTTTCTAAGTCACTGTAGCTGAACTGCTTTTAAGTACCAAGCTTTTAAAGGAATACCCCATAGACTTAGAGACCAGCAGTGGGTGATCTGCTACTTCTTTACACCTGTTTGCTAGCATATTAGATAAATAAAATATTCCACATGTAAAGGATTGCCTAATAGTATAAGCCCATGATGCAGAGAATCAGACTGAACCTATCAAGAAAGCAAATGTTTGTATCTATTATGAATGAGTCAATATTAGCTGCAAAGGTTAGTAATAGAAAAGGGAAATGGCAATGGCATGGCAAGATCTGTGACCAGGTTCCTGCCAGCCTGAGAGTAACCAGATTTCATCTTCAAAGCTGCACAGCTGCAGGAATTTCCAGTTTCTTTACTGAGTCTCTCAGCAGGTCTCTATAAACATCTGTTTGGCAGCTGCTGTAGTTATCCAGATCATCCCTTCAGACCGATGGGTGCGAGGGCATCCCTAGCCACCCTCCTTGCAAGTGCTCTGCAAGAGCACTCAGATAAGTACTCAGCCAGCTGAGTAGCCTCATCCGCACTGTCCCATGAGGAAAATCTCTGATACGGCAGGACCTAGGGTACCCCATCTGGAGAGGAACCCTCTCAGCTCCTAGGTCACACAGGCATCATGAATTACGAATATTGTCCAAGTAATTAGAGATGAAAGAGAATCCACTGCAAGTTACCCCAAGTATTGACACATCATCAGCAAAATCTGTGCAGACATACAATTTGTCTGCATCATAGATTATTTTTAAGCTATACATACGCTATTTTCACTTTCCTTTGGTCTTTGAGCCCAGCGGTTCCCATTTTCTCCTATTTTTTTGCAACCACATAGACTAGAAACCTTATCTTATTGGAAGCATGGAGCTCCACAGATGCTGATGTTTTTAGATGGAGCTTAAACTAAACAGTAATGGAAGGAATGACTAAATTGTCTTACTCCCCCAGAGTTCTTCTATTAAATCAAAATTGTGATTACTTTTAGAAATTCCCTAGAATAAACAAATCGTGCAGAAAAACATGATCTGAAACCCATATGTGTGTATATATATATATACACATATATTTTCTCTCTAGTTTCTCCTACAGATTATGTCATGAGATCACTCTGCTTGGCAAGCAGTCTTGCATCTCTTAAAAGAAGACGTGCTGATTAGTTTGAGAGAGGATGTTCTGGTTCATAAACAGCTTTCAGTCTTTCAAGCTGATGCATCTATTCTTACTATGGCTGTTTTTATGGAGAATCATACTTTGAAATATTTTGGTGTTGAGGTTTGTTTGCTTGTTTTATGTGGATGGCTGAGTTAAAACACTAATCAAACATTTACAAATGCTAGAGCTTTATAACCTGCAGGACAAAGGCTGCCTCTTCAGACTATTTACAAATTACTATTTTGCATTTGGATGAAGCAAGAAGTTTACACTTCTGCACAGGCTGGGTTGTGACAAATGCGTGACCACTCTGTTCACTTCCTCACACAGAGCTGCTTGTCGTGGTGCTGCTAAGAAGATGAGCCTCCTGTCCCGCTTTCTCCATCTGAGCAGACCTCTAGGCCTTGACCTAGGGGACTGTCCCCAGTGTCCCGGTGGGTGCCTCTGAGGCTCAGCAACTGCAGTGACAAATGTGAGCACCCAAGTGTGCCAGCGAGATGTTCCTCACTTATTATCATGGGGTTCAGAAAGGACATACCAGTACTATGTGTCAAAGAGAAAGGACATAGTTAACTCCTCTGAATTTTCATGCTGTGCAGAAACGCTAGAATGGAGGTTTCAGCCATGTAGCACCACTACTACAGCAGTAATACTGTTAGTTTGCTTTGCATTAGCACAAAAGGAAGCTGGAGGCACTGCCAGTGAATCCCACTGGCATTTTCTGATGACCAAGGAGCAAAATAACACCAGAATGCTGGGGCCCTGTTTGGCCTCTGAAATCCATTGCTCCATCTGGCTAAGCCTGGCAGCTTTTGTGGCATATCTCCCAACCTCTGTCCATCTGACTTGCATCTTTTCTATTTTCTTGATCTTGAATTCAAGCCATATTCTCCTCCCCTAGTAACTCTCCATTACTACATATTCCTCCCCTTCTGCCCTTGTTCACCGTTTCCACCAGCTGCAGAGTTGGTCTGCCTCCCCATGTCTCTTATTCAAGAACTACCTCCCTTATAGCTCTGGACACAGGTGGCACTGTTGAGAGCAGCTTAATGCCTAGCTGCAGCCTGTATCTGCTTTGGGCTTCAGCCGTAAGAAAATTCATACCCAGCCGTGCCCCAATGGGTGTCTAACGTCTGCAGAAGGTCCGAGGAACTTATGTCTTAAATCTGAGTCTCTCCTAACTTTTCCCAGAGTGATTGTTATTCTTTCCCCCATGAGAAGGACATACAATTAGCTGCAAAAATCCTGTGCAGACTCTCTCTAGGATAAGAGAATGCTAAGTTCCTGGACTTGGGCACATGTCTACCATGTTTCAGCTGCACATTTAGCTAAAGACCTGATGCACACTATAACATCTCCTTCTGTGTGCCTGTTTCCAAGAGAAGAAAGCCATGGAGCACAAGACAGAAGAGATTTGCAGAATATTCCAGCAGGTCCCCAGCCTGGACAATGATCTGCCTCGGATCCTGTGTGTTCTTGACATAGCCGCGAAGGTTATCAGAGCTTTGAAACATGACAGTAAAAGATTTCTAGAAAATTAAAACATTTTAACAGTAATGCAATTTAGTTTTTTCATTGGCTCTAACAGGCTGATGTTTTGAGAGAAAAAAATCTAAGACAGGATAGCTTTAGGCATGGAAATTCTCAGTTTCTTACATGAAGTTAAAAAAAATAAAAAAAGAGAGATTGCTTTTACTGACAGCTTTTCTGTAAGACTGGCACATTAATTATCACGTTAAGACTTTGTGTTAGTTGTGATAGTTAAAACTATCACTTTAACTGACCATAGGATGTGTTTTCCTTCTCTACTTAACTCCATTGTTCTTCTGCCTGTCTCTTTTCAGGATACATGCATTGCCCTGATAAATAGCCTCATTTAATATAAACATATGTTTATATATACATAGGTCTAAAATTCATTTATATGTGTCTCATACATGTCATTACATAGTTACTGGACATATAGTACATTCATAAATGCCGAAATGAAAACAAGTATGCTTTCTAGAAACTGTAAGTTGATTTTTTATCAAAAAGGTGACCCAAAAAACCCACCCAAATTTTCTCCGTCTCTTAGTTTTTCTATTTCATTTTTAAGAACAAAACCAAACATGAAAATTGAGTTCTAAAAAAAGGGTCCCCTTCCCACTGAAAATGTATATTTTAAATTTTTCATTTTTTTTCCCACAGAAATATTTGCAATTTCTGAGCCAACATAGTAGTTGACAGTGTGCCACTCCAACATACTACATGCTGTGTTTTCCTCCTGGAGTTCCTGAGATTGCGTGATAGTGTCTATAATGTTCCTCCACACAGTGTCAGTATTGTTCTAGTTCCCTTTTACCCTGACATGAGTTTTTATGTTTGGCATATCTTCGTATTGTGAACTCAAGGCTTTCTAAAGAAGGGCTCAATTTACCCCTGATTTACCCCTATAAATCAGCTAATAAACCATTGTCAGTGCTGATGTAGTTACACTCCATGGTGACAATGGGGATAAAATACGCTAGTGTAGGCAGAGGAGTTGAAATGTTGAGGAATAAAATGAGCAAGATCTCCTTATTTTAAGGATATATGGGGGATAGTCTAAAGGAAGTCTATAGGAAACTTCTGTGTGTGTGATTTCCACCACTGCTTTACTTCAGCACCTGCTACAAATGAGTGGCTTATTTGTTGTAACATGGGATCTCTATCTCCTTTTATTATCTTTCTTCAAATAGACTTCCTTTTTTTTATTCTGTTTATTCACTTCTCTGCATCCCTCTTTCTACAAGTCAGACGTCACTTAAATGCACCATCCTGGCTCAACTGGTTGGCCCAGGGAAAAAAAAATCCCTTTATTTTCTTGTATGAAATATCTGCAACAGAAATTAGATCAACAGTGATTTAATGATGTTGCTATTTCCCCTCCGTACCATGGCAGCAAACGAGTGGAGCCCTTCTATCTGATCATTTCCTGCTCCCCAGGTTAATACTTGCATAAAGAGAGAAGTAGGCCCCGTTCCTAGAAAAACAGTAAGGATTTCTCCCATGAGGACAAGCCCAAGCCTTCAGGAGGATCGGGGATGCAAAGGGGATTTTCTCCATCTCGGATACTGCTGTGCTTGTGGGGCATTCCAGTCGGGCATGGTCCTTTATTCAGGGCTCATAGTAATGATACAATTGGGTCCTTAAAGATGATGAAGGGCCTTTCAGCTTTTTATAATGATGAAAGGAAATCCAAACTATTGAACCAGTGACTGAGGCCCACAGTTATGTTCCGTCCCTCCTCTCCTCTTTCCAAATAAAAATTTCCTAGGAGCATAAAAATCAAGTGAAATCAAAGAAAATCATGCAGTTAAAATTTGAGGTAGTTACTTGTTTTCCTCCTGGGAATTTCTATCCAGAAACGCTACAATTGCTTGAGATAAACCCAGCAATAAAGCAACTATCTAATTGCCTGGCCAGCTGTATCAGTAAGAGCCTGCTAGGTGGTCTGTAGAGCTGTGTTATTAAGAACGAAACAAGAGGAAACAGCCTGGTGTTTCCTCTTCTTTAAGCTGAGCAGCGAAGCCTCAGCCGGGAAAGATGTCGCAGCCAAAGAAAGTGTCAGCCTCTTTTAACACAACATAATGCAGCTCGGGCTCCTGCCAAATCGTAATGCGCTGGAACAGACGGAGACAGAGTGCTGGGGGAAGTGCCACACAAACTGCTAAGAGATGTAGCACCGAGATGCAAAACTTCCCCGCATGGTCAGGAAATCCTCCTTTTACCATGTTTGGCAGAATGTTTTGCTTGTCTTCTCTGCTTTATTTATTTAATACTTTTCAGGCCCTCAACTCTTGGCATGCAGCCCAGCCCGATGAAACATCACAGGGTCCTGGTGTTACAGAACCATGCTTGCTCAGCGCATAGCTGAAAGAAAATAAGTGCAGTCCTGTTTGTGTAACTAAGGCTATAGAGCATTTATAGAGAAATTAATAATCAATGCCAACAGCAGTTTGTTCGGGGTATTCAGTCTCATATTTCAAAGCTTAAGGAAACTTCTGATTTCTAAATGTCTTGCTCTGAAGGCAACACATGCTGTGCCACTTACCACTGCTTATCACAATTTATTTATTTATTTATTTATTTTCTGAAGTACTCTCGGCCAGTCATTGACGCAGAAAGGAGAGGAGGTGAGATGGACTTTAGATCTCCTCGAGCAAGCAATGACTGTCTTCTGACACCAGTGCTTTAATATGCACAGTACCATATGCTGTTTGTCCACAGCCACTTTTTAGGCTGAGACAATGTATAAAAATATTAATGTTGCACCTTACTAAGGCGTAAGTATAAAAATCAGCTTTTGGAATTAATTGTTGGGGAAGTTCATAGCAGTTCATTCAGACAAGGCTTCATGCTCTGAAGCTGCTTATATAATATTTGTCCAATGCCCAAGTATTTCGTCTGCAGTCTCTAAAGACGGATGGAATTTCATAATAAAAGACATTTGCTACTGGGCTGTGATTTTATCACAGTTGCAGTTACACAGTAATAGTAAAAGACCTTGCACTGATAAGCAAATAGTATTCACTAGATTTTTGGCACAGAATACATACTGACTGTGTCCAGTTTCAGAGCAGTAAATTCTTCCTGATGAGTATATAGTATTGCATAATATCATTACATGCCAGTCTTACTTCTCATGAGCAAAAGAATTTGCCTTTCTCACCTTGGCAAAAATATCTATCTTCCTCCCACTTGTAGCTTATTCTGCTCCTCTCTGCTGGATTAATTTTATTTCTTTATATTATCTCCTCCTAAGTCACTTTCAAATCGCAGTGGAGAAAAGAACTAGAAAAACAGAAAAATAAAGACAGAGACAGGGACAGCGACTTCCTCTTGAGCTTTTCTGTCAGTCTTAGCAACCAGTCAGAAACAGGAGCCCTATTCCTGACAAACCCTATGACTTCAGAGAGTAAAATAAGAGGTATAACATCCGTCCTGTATTACATAGTGCTATAGTTAGCTAGTCACTTGTCTAACACAGGGTTGCATTTCACTGGTGTGGGACATAGATATTTATGACTGGCAGAGTTAAACACAAAACCTTGCTCCAACCTGCAGCTGGAACCAGGGGTTTGCTTCAAGTTAACAACATCTCTAACTGGACATAAGTCATCGTATTTGTCCATCTCATTCATGACTCTTCTAAACAGGCTGCAGTCCAGGTTTGCCTGCCCATGGTAGAGATCTATCACTCAAGAACCACCTCCCCACCAAAGACACTGGGCAAGGATCAATTTTCCACCTCCTGTATAACCATACACCTGAAATAGTGTTGATGAACATTGAGAGTTGCTCTAAACCAATAAAACTGCTAAGGTGACATTTGGCCCTGAGCCTTCCTCTTGGACATCACGTCAGCACCCAGAAGCCTTGGTGCGTCTTTGCTCCAAAATGTGGTTATCATTGCTCAAACTCTCAGCTCAGAAGCAAGATGCTAAATATGGTGTTTTGTCTTGCATAATCTTTAAGAAGGAATACCTAGGGAACACTTTTTTTTTTCCCCCTGCTTTCCTTTCCCCCTTCCCACAGTGATTTCCCAGGCCTCTAACTGCATCCATTTCCCCAATCATGAAAGAACAAGGAGTTGAATTGCTGTTCATCCTTCAGCCTCCAATATGTACATATTTGGGGGCACCCCTGAAGGCAAAATGACATCTGCATTCTCAAAACTATAGAATGAAAACACAATGCTTTAAAGCCTCTCAGAAAATCTACAGGACAGTTAATATGATTTAAGCCTATATTTAAATTTTATGAGACTCATTTTCAAGGCTAATAACCCAGTTTACTGTGCACAATATCAAATGCAAATTTTATTACTGACTTGGTAAAAACCAAGATGATATTCATTAGCATATCTCAGCACATCACCCTTTTTAGCCAAAAGGTGCACCAAGAGTAACAGTGGGAGTTTTTATATGTGCTGTAAATTACAGTTACTATCTCATTAGATAAACACATTTAAAATCAGGTTATCATTCACTTATATATCAGAAAGTTGTTTGTTCAATTGCAGCTAGTCTCATATTACAACATATGGTGCATGAAATTCTTAGACTAATAAAATTTCAAGGTACAGGGAGCTGGTGTCTTGGAAAAAACTGTTTCTGCTCAACGAATGGCTCGATATAATCTGTAATTGCTTTGAAACAATTATGCAGCAGGCTGTTTTATACTTAATAGTATTTACATCCTTGGGTTTATTAGCAACAAAATCTAAGTGGAACTTGTGAAAGAGAAATTAATTTTTCTGCTAAAAGATGTAAACTTTTAAGTTAAAGATCCAGCAGATTGTGGAAATCTAGAATATGCAATAGTCTCTAATTTAACTTGCTTCCTATTGAAATTTTTCATCATTATTCTTAATATCTGTGCAAGGTAGATCATTTTGTCCTCACCCAAGTAAATCCATACAAATTCCACTGACATTAGTTGAATTCCTCCAGATTTTTACTCCTTTGGACAAATATAGTTTTTGTTTGATGCATGTACTTTAACTTTGTCATCTTCTGGAAATACTATACAGGTAATAACAAATGACCATGTATGTTACTTGAAGTCATATTGAAAATTTACAGTTATCAAGTTCCACACTCAGATTAAATATGTTAAATTCGTTGCAACCAATGTCTTTTTTTTTCCTTTTGTAGTAATTGTAGTATATGAATGTGTTCCATCAGTATTTTGTACAATTTTATATGCTAGCTAAATGTGAACACAACTGGCAGCAACACTCAAGCCTGTTATAAGGAAGGCCCTGATGTTTTCATGACTGTTTTCTTCCTCGTCTGTACTGCTGCCCTCAGGACAACTGCAGCCACACAGCATTACTATTTAATTTATTTATTTTTGCTTGCACTGACCTATTCTTAAATATTATAACTAAAAATGCCTATCTCTGAGTTCAGCTTTACTAATTTGTGCTTTATGATGTGACTTCACATCACCCAGTCTGGGGTGCATTAAGAGGAGCGTCTCCAGCAGGTCGAGGGAGGTGATTCTACCCCTCTACTCAGCCCTGGTGAGGC
>JAWLRI010000367.1:1528529-1543689 GCA_034781795.1 Crypturellus tataupa | reverse complement strand
TTCCTGCCGTCCTTCCTTCCTTCCTTCCTTCCCTTCCTTCCTTCCTTTTTTTTTTTTCTTTTTTTTTTGGTTTTTAAAGGAGGTGCCTTTTTCATCTTGTAGGTAAAGTTTTTCACCCCCAAATCAGTCTTTTCTTAACACTTAGTAAAAAATCTTGAATTGAATTTCTGAATGCAATTATTCCTCTCCAAATGACCCACATATTATACCTCTCCACTTCCATTTAGATCCAGATATAATATGATTTTTCCCTTGAGAAATTAGACATGAAGCTTCATTATTTCTCTGCTTTAGATATTCAAGTTCTAACGTAGAAAATAAAGAATAACAAGTAGCAGAGAGAGGGCAGAAGCTGGACAGCACTCTTTCCTTACATGGTTCATTTTTTTATATTTGCAATATTTCACAACAAGAGGTATCAAAGTTCCGTCTTCATTTCTCTGCACTCTTCAAAGATATCTGAAAAGCAGCACTGTGATGGTGTTTACTGGTGAGTACTGCAATGCACTGCCACCATCGTAATGGAGCACCAACTGTCCTCTCTGGTCCTTGGTCCTCTACAATCGACAGAGCACTGACAACACTATTCAGCAACACAGATGCCTACAATTTGCTGTTTTCCAACTGACAAATTCTTGTACCAGCACACAAGCGGAAGGCAGGGGAATGGTTTCCTGTCAGTACTGGTGACACTCAGTATTTAGCCCCATACCAAACACTGAACATTACCATGTTCTTCTGACTCCACTTGGGATCAGAACCTGGACAGGTAACTGCTACCAGGCTTCATGACTTCACACATGCCACCATGATGATACTTGATTGATACTATTTATACCAGACAAACGGTTGTTCTTAAATCAATAGCAACTAACGTGGAATTTTTGTCTTGGCGCAGCCCATAATAAACTGTATGACAGTAAGTTTTGTTTCACAAAACCAAGATCCAAGATCCATCCTGGGTTTAGAAGACATGTTCTAGTTTCATTTGGAAGGGTCTAGGGTTTGAAGCAGGAGGGCAACCCTTGACTGCTCTTCTTTTTTTTGTCTAATATTTAAAAGTCCATGTCCATAAATACATATACATGTGTCTATGTATTGTTTGTATCACTGTATGTATCTACCCATCCATCCACGCATCTCTTCATTCCCTTGTTCATATATCTATTTATCCAGTTATTTCAGCTGTCATCCTCAATATTCCTTTTCATTAACAAAAGGGAGCGGGTAGTAGAAGCACTGGGAAAAGCTAGCATTAAATGATATGATAAATCTCCTAATGTACGAGACTGTAAAGAAACAAGACTGCAGCGTAAGATGTACTCAGCGCCACTCTCGACCTCATGTGAGGTGTGATGGGAGTCTTCTCCTCTGTGTGAGGAAGCTTGGTGATATCTTGCTGTTGGAAAAACAGCCTCAAGGAAAGCTTATGGCAAGTCAGACCTGGCGCCGAAACAGTTTCCTCTACACAGATTGATCGGCTGTAGTCCCTAGGGGTATAGTGGTCGGTGCTTCCCCCTGCTAAAGCCTTTACAGTTGGAACACCAATAGGGAATTCACAAACTATTTTCATTTCCCCAGCCCCCTTGTCTATAAGGGATAATCTTTGAATCAAAGATTATCTCTAATCAAAGTTATAAAAGAACAGAAAAAAAATGTTTTTTAAAAAGCTTTATTTTGCTCTCTACAATGAGCAAATTTTAAGTGAATACATTCACATTCAATTATTTTTATACAGTAAGGAACAATCAGGGATTGTTTTTCATTTAATTTTACAATTTGCTTTTAAAAAACAGAGTCAAAAGCTCCAGGTTGTCTTGGTGCCAACTTGAAGGCACACACCTTATTTCTCTGGAATCAGCCTCTCCTCCAGCTCTCATGCCACGCTTGAAATCATGCAGATTTGGCGTATAAAACACACACGTGCAAACAACACGTAGTACCACTGCTGTGATCCCTGCTGCAGACTCAATAGCCGTAAGCAGCTAGGAGAGCGATGGCGAGTTCCTGGCGCGCGGAGGAGACGTAATCTGCCCTTTGTAGCTCCTTGCGGGTGGTGAGGAAAAGGGACCGCTGCTTCTGGAGAGAAGTATCAGGAAGGGGTGTCCCAGTGCGCATCCCCTCGAACGCTCCTCGCACAGGCGTATGCGCCGCCGTGCACGCACAGAAATTTTTCAAAGGTGCCTAATTAGGGCCCCCCTCCCGGGAAAGCTGTTGCTGGGTAAACAAAACTGTTCCAAACATGTTGGGCATTAAAGTGTCCCCCCACCCCCGCCGACAGAAGGAGGCAGCGGCAGGCTCCGCGACAGCAGGGCGAAGAAGAGAGGCATATGGCCCCCAGCTCTGTCCCCTGCTGACAAGTTGCTGAGCCGCAAGCCCCTTTTCATGGCCTTGGTCGCGCGCGGCAGATTGCGGTGGCCCCGCGTGCCCATCTGCGCCCAGGGCTCGCGCCCCCAGCGACGCGTCGGCCACGCGGCTTGCGGCTCCGGACGAGAGCAGGCGGAAGGGGAAGGTGCCCAGGGTGGGGGGGAAGAGGGGAGGAGGAGGGGAGAGATATTAACAACCAATAATCACAATGCGATCCATAATGCATTTTCTCCGTGAGATTACATGGTATATTTCCAGTGGGGATTAGCCCATCCATCACTGGCTTTTATTGGCCCCCTTTTTTTTTTGTTGTAGAAAGCCCAAACGCCATCGTAAAATTCTAAACTGCTTAATTGCTGCGCTGTAAAAATTTGCATATCAGAGATATGTCATTCCCTCGTTAAACGGCACTAGGCATTTGTTACAAGGTCCTAGCAATCGCCTGAGAGCACCTCTGGAAAAAGGTCACCTCTTGGCATTATGCAAAGTTCCCCGCTGAATTCTAATCTGCGGCAATCATGCCTTTAAATATATTGCAACCTAATGGATTGGGATTTTGTGTGATTCAAACTCCCTGGGCACATGGACTCCCTTCTCTGTGCGGTCAGGCAGTGTAAGAAGGGGTGGGATCATGGTGGCACAATCTCTGTTTCTATGAGGCTTGCAAATTTGACTCCCAGAAGATATCATAAGAGGATTGTGAACTTTGGTGCATATTTTCCATGAGGGCCATACAGACGGGGTAATGTCTTCATTTCTAGATTAACAGCAAGATCTACAGCTACTGGATCACCACTTCAAGTATTCATCATTAAAAGCAATCAGAAGTTACATGTTTATGTACGTCTACTAACAGAAAAAGACCATTATAATAATGAGCAGCTTTTATTTTGCACTTTTAAGCCATAGATCTGAAAGAGGTGGGCATAAAAAAAAAGGAAAATATCATTGCTTTGCTTTTGCACAGGTTCAGGCACCATTCAGGGCTCCCCATCAGTAAGTTTTATCTCCTTGTGAGGAAGAACTTCTTGCCTGTTAAGAGTGACAGAGCCCTGGAACAGGCTGCCTGGAGAGGCAGATATGGAGATCTTTCAAACCCGCCTGGATGCCACCCTGTGCCATGTGCTCCAGGTGTCCCTGCTGCAGCAGGGGAGTTGAACTAGATGATCTCTAGAGGTCCCTTCCAACCTCAACCATTCTGTGATTCTGGATTCTGTGATTCTGTGAAGTGCTATTTAAGGAGTCCTAGCAGGCACCCCTGTGTTTCCTCCCATCCATGTACCGGGGACTGAAAATATGAGGAAGTTTTTACCAGGTCAGATCCTGCTTCTGTATCTTCACCATTAAGGGACAGACAGATCAATTATTTTTCTTCTAAAACAGCCTGGAAGCTGGGTCTTTTCTCCAGCACAACACCAGGGAGAACAGTTTCTCATCTTTCCAAGAACTTATAAACAACCTGTGACTGGAGCAGCCTAATGGGATTTTAGAAGTCTTATATCATCTTGGGAATCAAAGTGTCCTTTGTAGGACCTGTAGGAGAGCACCAGTGTAAAAGAAGAGCCCCTTTGCAAGCCTAGTATAAATGCAGGAGAGAGCAAGGAGAAACTCTGGACTGCACAACTGTGTATACATAGGCAGCGTTGCTTGGGCTGGAGTGCGCTGAAACAGCTTAAGTTATTCTGAAGACTTGGTAACTGATGCTGCCCATCATAGCAAGGATCCTAAGTGCTTTAATCCTTCTTTAGTTACCACCTTGTTCCTCTTTCACCCCGACTGCCTCCACCCCCAGGTCCTCCATGCGTCTACATGGCAGGCAGAATTGCTTTCCTCTCAAAATGCTGTGTTTTCAATCTTTGTCTGCCTGGTAAGTGTGGTCAGACCCTATCTATGTCCGTGCCCTTGGATGAGGTCAAATGAACTACTGCCTCTCCCAAGGGGCTGCCACACATCTTCTTCAGTGACTGAAAACATTCTCCATGAAGTACCATGGCGGTGTTAGCACTGATGCTTCTAATATCTAAGAGAGCAAGCAGATTCCTGTAGACACACTCCAACCATCCCAGTCGGGAAGGTAAGACAGACCTTTAGGCTTTTCAGAGTTGAAGAATACCTTATAGAAGTTTAACCCCTGTCTCCTTTTTTGAAGTGAGAAAGTTTTACAGGCAGTGGCATATCTCCTCACCACAGAGATATTTGTGGGGAAAGGAGAAGGTTATTAGGACTTCCTAGCTTCCTGTTTGAGTGCAAGAGCAAAATATAAGAATCTGCTTAACTCATATCAGCCTTCTGACTCTTCCTCAATGCAGGCAGTTAGCCCTGTCATCTGAGCTGAAATGAATAGGTTATGAAAATTATTCCCCTATGAGGAAGTGGATGAATAAGGGTGGGTCATAAAACCTGAAATTATTACAGCAGCTCACGTGCATAACCTCAGCAGAATGCAAGAGTCAGAGCTAATATACTTCTGCTGCCGGAATCAAAGTGACCATTCTCCTTCAAGGCACCATATCTCTTGTTTATCTTTTTAACTCAGCTGGATCACCAAGGAATCTGGTAACATACTCTGACACTTAAAGAAAAACTTCTTCTAGACCTCTTCTTTCAGTAAGCTATTTATGCTTTATGGTACCTATTTTAAATGTTCATTTCCCAAACATTTTTTTCCATACTGAATAGTACATTTTTTAGGTTTGCACCCCCTGCTAGTGTCATAAACATTCATATTTAAATCTGCCTTACATCTCACTTAATCTTTATATTATGGCAGTGTTATTACTTTTTAATCAGGCAGGTGGTTGATTAAGCATAAAGTATTCTAACAAGTAATCCAAATGGTGCTAACATAATACAAACACTCTATTTTTGTTTTCCTTTTTAATTAACAGCTAACATCAATGCAAACTTCTTGTCTAAAAGAATGAACTCAGCTGCAGTCAATTCACTTTTATCTGAGCTCTTGATTAAGAAGGCCTCCTACAACGCAGCACTGTGGATCTTTTCAGAAAGAGACCCCAAGTCCTGCCCTTGCGGCAATGAAACCCTCTCTCTCTGTGGCATCAAAGCAACTGTTTGTGTAGCTGTGGATCTACAAAATGATCCCCAGTCGAAGTCTTCCAAGAGATGGGGCAGGGAGAAACAAACACATTTCACAAGTGCAGTTCAAGTGGTTGCCTAGAGTCTCCTTAGGCCAACTCACTTTCCATCCATGGGCCAGTATCGCCTTCTTACCATTACCTTTATTTTATAGAGAGGCAGGTCTGACTTGTTCAAGGTTTTCCTGGACTTCCTGAAAGTGCTGCACAGTGTGTGGCCATGGGAGCCATCTCCTTCCTTCCTTCCTTCCTCCTCGCTTGATGGCTCCTGCCACAGGTGAACATACCCCGAACTCCAGGAGTAGCCTGAGGCACTCAGCGAGTCTCGCATGGGGCCTTCGAGGGACCGGACTGCAGATCAGTTCCCAGACTTGCCTTGCAAAGCGCTAGTTCCTCACGCTAGTTATCTGCTGGGAAACACATTTGTAGCCACAGCCCCTCTACCGGCCCATGTTTTGTTTCTTTCAACGGTTTACCTCCTGACCATATCAGGCAGAGAGGAGCATTCCGGCTGCCTTCAGTGAGGTTTGAGTTAGGTCTAAATAATATGTAAGCGCAATTTATTTCATGCTTATTGAGCATTATTAATGCTTCTATTAGGACTTAACAAATTATGTAATAATGCCTGCTTTGCTCTGCTTGATTCATTATTCAAAATTACCCAGACAATAATTTATGGGAATTATTCTGCAATTAATTTACCAGGAGTTTATTGCAAATGTTCTCTGAACAATATCTGAACTCTCTCGATTGGTTACACAGGTCTGCTGTATGAGTGGCAGTGGATTCTGTCATGATACCAACAAAGTGTAAATTTTAGAGACTGTCTGCATAAAACAGTCTGTTCCTTTAGCATTTCCATTAAATTAGGATACAATCCTATGTGAGATCTTTGACTTCTTTTCAGATTTTTTTTTGGTCTAGCATAAACCTGTTTCTAATGAATTAAGTTAAACCAAAACAATCTGGGTGCTTTTTGCACTGCTTTAACCAAATCAGTTGAAAGCTACTTTAGATAAGTTCATTCAAATTTGTGCATAAATAAGCCCTGAAAACCATATTTTTTGTGCAGTAGTCCCATTTTGCAACATAGCATTAGCTTCTTATGTCCTTTGTCCACTATCTGCTTTAAAATACAGTATTAGAAGGTCTGTTTTTTGAAGTCAATGGAAGAGTTCTCTCAATATTCGTAAGAAATTTGGAAGAAATCCAGAATGAACATGAGTCCTAGTAAATTTAAATGCAAGACTAATCATCAAGAAAGGAAATCAAACGGAGAAAAAGCAGTATTTTAAAAGGTACAAACTATTTTTGCAATAATGAGCTGGTGGTGTCTACTTAACCTGCAGTAAGTGTCCTAGAAGAGAAGCACAGATGCGTAGCTCATAAAAATTAGCACCACTTTACTGACTGCAGGCATGGGCCTCTTTGCAATCTTTGAGCCACTGGCTCAGGGGCCCAGGCTGAGCAACACAGCTGAGAACTGCCTGAGAGTCACTTAGTGGTACAATATGCTCATATGAAGGCCTTATATTAATTTGTGCTTTGTATTTGCTACATTTTCTTTAGTTCTTAGTAAATATGTCTTTAAAAGCTCTTTTTTTTTTTTTTTTTTGGAGAAAGTCTTAAATAAATATGTTCCAGGGGAAACGGATTCCTTCTTAGTTTCCTGTCTCATAAACACATTGGTGTTTATGAACAAGACACACTAAAAGCCTTGGAGATTACTAATTCCTCACACATAAGCATATTTCTATTATTATTAGTTTGTCAATTTAAAAGCTTTGAACAACATTAATTGCTGACATAATTTTGACCTTTTTAAAGCTACTTGCCTGTTGAGACTGTTAGAGGTGCTGGAGAGTGAGTGGGTCAGACAATCTGGATTGTCTGGTATGAATAAAATTCAGTGATTTAAGAGGAAGAGAGAAGCACAAGAAATAAAACCTTGAACACACAACAGAAGGTTAAGAAAGTTATGAGCATTGGGAAAAAAAAACCATCCTGTGCTGCATTCCCGTGCAGGGCCCATTAGTGCCTCACGCTGCACTGCCCATCTTCTCTGCTCCCTCCCACCGGCCATTCAGCTAAAAGGTCTCACTGCAGCAACCCAGGGTGCTTTCACCAATAATTAACTGAAACTGAGTTCATTAGGTAAAACCAGAGGAAAACAAGCATGCAAGTGTCACTGTGGCCTCTGATATGGAAAAGAAAGTAAAGACAATCCATAATCCATCAAAGCCCGGAGTGGGGTAAAGGCTTATGTATTACAACAGTCACAAAGGTGTAAAAATATAATAATAAAGTTCCACAACTGTCCTATTAACATACCAGATTTGATTTGGCCCCATTATATTTCATCAAATAGTTTACAAAGCACCCAGCATAAAACATCCTCATAATTGTAATCATATATTTGGCGATTTAACGTGTACACCATAATGTACCATTAGTTACACAAATAACTAATAATTTGCTAATGACAATATTATGTTAAGTCAGTTTAGGGGCAATTAAAGTGAGTGATATTTACATATGCCTAATGAATCACAGTCGATGGCAGATTAAGAGATTCTAATGAATATTCATCCAGACATTCGCAACCAGCTTCACAGTTTATAAACTGAATTATGGTTGATTTGCCCTTTTAAAAATGAATATGTGAGTATCTTCTGCATGGGAAGAATGAACAATTGGGGCTGATTGTAAAATTTTTTTTAAGCAATGTACTGGTCAGGACACAAAACATTTTTATGCACTCTCATACCCTTGGCTTTTCAGCTCTTTTTATATCACATATCAGCATTGATGAACTATCTCCATTTTCATTCCTACCCATGACATGAAATATAGAAATTGTTTTCTGTTGAATTAAATGCAAAGGAAGTTTTATGCAGCCTCACTAAGGAAATAATTACACAGGTAGCCTGCTTTCCCTAGGCAGAGTGAGGAAACCCTCTCCACTATACAGAAAGACTCTGCTTATCAAGGTAGTCATGCATGTTCATTTGAGTCAATAAAAAATATCATTTCTTTAAAAGGAAGCTGTAGATGGACCTTGCAGGATAAAATTAAAGATACTGTCACACCCTGGGCCAGAAGTTTCTATTAATATCAATAGTATCGATAGCAGCAATAAGTTAAAAGTATGAGATATGACTTTGTGGATTAGCTATCAGATTTCAAAGTCAGCTCAGAGAAATGTGGGGCATGCATAGATTTTTTCCTTGGAAATATCGGTAATGTCTTGTTGTCAATCTGAAGCAGTCCATGAAGATCAATGCTTACTTAAACGATATTGCGTTTACATTTTGTGTATTTTTGCATGATTTAAAGCTTGGAAAGTTAAAACAAAACAAAACACATTTTCATTACACTCTTCTACAAGTTTAGAAGTAAACTACTAAGCAGCAGTACTACAGATGGGGAATTTATTCAGTTCCTCTGAAATCAAATACAAGTAATCTGCAAGAGACAACCTCCAGTTACTAAAAATCATCTTCGAAGTACTGTGTTTCACTTTGCTCAATTTAGGGATTTTAGACCAATAAACCCAAGCATCAAAAGTGTTTGAAGAGTTCCACGGAATAAAGACACTTCTATCAATGCACTGTGCAGAGACCTGTGAGCTAGTATTCAGCATACAGGTAGATCTACAGTGTGGTGCTGTAGTCCATAGAAATCTTGCTTGCAACCTGAAAGCAGCATAACCATGCTACGTTTCATTCATGTTGCATATTCAGGAAAACTACAATTACAGCTGGGAAAATTGCTGCTGGAATTCCAATGCAGAGTTAAAGAATATGTTGCTTTAATAAGTGGCTTCCCCATTCCATTTGTTCTGGTCAGATTGGGTTATTAGAGTTTGCCAGAGGGTCTGTTTTTCGTAAAACTCCCAAAAGTTTTCTGGCTCTTTTGCTAGCAACATTTGCTAGCAACGTTTCTGGCTTAACAATCTGTTTAGTTTTTGATGAAAGCAGAAAATGCAACATAAAATACAACATAGAGCTTTTAAAAATCATTTTCCTTAAAAATTAGTCCATTCTGGGAATAATATTTTGTTTCCTAAATTTGTGGAAACCCTACTGAATTATTTTATTTTTGTCATTTTATGGAAAGTGGTAACTTACACTATTCATTTTTGATGATTTTTTTTTAATCACAATTACTTTCTCATATTAGGAACAAAAGTGTTCAGTTCTCTTTTTAGTGCTTTAAACAACAGAGATTCTACATTTTCTTCAGCCACCTGGTTCCTTTGCATCTGCATTTCCTTAATGCAGTATTTATAAGACAACCAGCTACTACTGCATGAGAAGAACATTATGAGGCTTGTATTGACTTTTGGAAGTACTTAACCTTCTCACTACTGCATGCCTTTGGCCTTTCCCTAGGCTTTTCTTCTCTCCTAAACCATGTCTGCTTCTGAGATGGTAAAATGACAGATTCAGCAATACTACTTTCAAAATCTCTGTACATTCACCCTAAGAAGTTATTTCCTATTTTTTCTTCGTTTATTGCCCTTCCACGTGCTAGGTGTTCCGTAGTCTACAACCAACAAGAATATAGATTCTTTTAACCTGCCCTCCATATTTTGAGGAAAACGTAAGTTGGTAATAACTTCAAAACTCTACATATGTGGGTTGCACCACCATCTTTTTGCACTGTGATCATTTTCCTCACTTTGCTGTCTCAGCTGCAGTGCAGCTGCTTGCTTTACTTCTGCAAGGTTGCTTCCTAATCGTGAGTACTGATATGATGCGTACCACTCTTACTGCTGACAGCTGAAATATTTCAGAAACTTTCATCCTCTACAGCTAGCAACGCAGATGCTCTTACGTACTGCAGCAATTCACGTAAGTCTCATGCATACCTCAATTTTCCAATGTTGATCTCCTTTGAGCTTAAGTAGGCTCTACATTTGTTCTCAAAAGCATTTTTCCTTATTTGTAGTCCATTACAGAGAATAACCATCTTTCTCATGCTCCCCCCTAGAATCTTGGGCCCACTTTTAAGATCATTAATCTCACAAACCTGCTCAAGAAACCAGGGTACAAGACTGTTTCCCCTTCTAGGATTTCTTGATATTAGTATATATTTGCTTAGTGAATTAGAGTGTTTTAAGTGCATATTGTGAAATAGTCCTTTCTCTGAAGATTAAAAAGCATGAGAAGACAGCTCTTTACTTCCCTGAGTTATTTAGTTACAATTTTGACAGAATTATCCTTTCACCACAATTACAGAGTCCTATAATTCCAATGCAGACTTGGAAAAAACATGTTGCTTGTATAAGTGGCTTCCCCATTATATTTGTTTTGACCATAGCAGGTTATTAGAGTTTGCTGTTCTAGCCATATTAGATTATTAGAGTTTACCAAAGGTCATGTTTTTCATAAAATTCCCAAAAGCATTCAGGTTACTTTGCTTATTTTCAGCAGCATGTTTTGTTTAAAAATCTGTGGATAACTAATCTAAAATTCAGGGAGGGAAATGATTTGGAGAAATCTGTGGGTTAAATAGACATTTCTTGATTGAATATGCTTCCAAAACATGCAAATCCCAACTTTTTACATTAAGTACCACTGTGATTGTTCTTTTATCACACAAGATGCCGATGTGAATCCAGTGTTTCTCCAGTCATAATCTATGCTGATGTTTGCAAGATCTCTTATCTCGAGGAGAAAACTCTCAGCTGATAAAAGGTGTAGCTTGTAATGAGAACTAACACTTGTTTACTTCAACCAGATCAGAATTTTACTAATAAATCCTAAGAGTACCAGGTCCTTTATTGCTATTGCCTGTATTGCTGGAGTATAAAAAAGAGAGGGCCCAGGATTCACATTGTCCAAGTCCAGGACACTAGGGAAAAAAGATGACTCTTCCCTCAACATATTTACTACTTTAAAAACTTCCTTTTTTTTTTTTTTTTTTTTTTTTTTTTTTCTAATTTCTCAAAGTTTCAGTGATCCAGAAAGCTATAGATCTTCTATTTAAAAAGGAAATTGTAATAATTATGAGCCAGACCTTAAAAGAAGTAGGGTAGTCTGGAAAATGAGTGCTAATGTATAGTCTGGAGACCAAAATGCAAGGACTGTTTCTTATTTTACACACAAAAACTTTTTGAAAACCATCAGAATAACTTGATCAAACTAATACAGGAAACAGTTCTTGTTTAAAATAAGGCAGCTTAGAGTCTGCAGGGGAGCTGTGGAGAATCACTTAGGTACAACAGCAACAACTGCAATTTATCGTAGCCCACGATAGGATGGGATCGGAGCTGAGTTTACAAAAATAGGCTCACCGCTGCAGGAGAAGAATATATGTTGCACACCATTTTCCAGAGCAATATTTCAAAGATCTAAGATTGCTTCACCAGATATGTAGGTATGAAAGATGCAGATTTCTTTCTTTCAATGAATTCTGTCATTTCTCAATTAATTTCAAAAAGGACCTGCAGACTTCCCTGGCAGGCAAAACAGATTTTTTGTAATGCTCAGTTATCAATAGCAAACTCCTTAAAAATCAAAAGACTCCTTTCAGACCTGTAATGAAAATGTAGGTTTCAGTTACATTACCCTTGTTTCCAGCTGTCAGTCATTCAGAAAAGTGGTCTAAAAAATGAATTTCTGTCCTGTTAGATACTTTCAGGTTTAAATAAAGACATTTGTAACTATTATGAAATACTGGAATCTCCAAATATTGTAGTCAAATTGCATATATTGTTTGAAACTCCCTGGACTGCCTCATTCCAAAGTCACTCTTTGGACTTCTATTTAATGTTGTATTTTAATATTATGCTGCTGTCTCAATGAGAAAACCATATAAATCTCAGTTTCAGCAAACCATTTTTTTTCTAATTGAAAACCATTCTTATGGGTCATGTTAGACCTCAGACTTCAGGACCAAAATCTTTTCACATCTTATAACCTCAAACCTTGTTGCACTGTAACATGACTTGATTTTCAAAAGTAGAGACAATTCTCAGTGTTTTGCTCTGCCTCAGAAATACAGAGCCTCTGTTTAAAATGGAATTACATTTTTTTTTTTTTGATAAGGTTTCTAATTATGTAGTGGGACATCGTATATGGCTTGTGTTATGGTGCCTGTTTAAAGGGTAGGAGGTTGCAGGTGCACTGGTAATACTGCTTGTAAAAACTCCTGACGTAGGGAGACCAGAGAGGGAAAAGAAGCACTGCTTGTATTTGAAGCCTTTCAGAACATACAAGGCTCTGAGTGACTGAAATCAAAAACCTCAGACAGCTTGAATTTGGCTTTAATAGTCAAGTTAAAGATGAGCATCGTTTCAACAGGTGTAATTGCAAGTCCTCCCTATCTGTTACAGCAAATGAGACGACTGATGGGCATTTAATGAACCTCATTTGAACCTGGGTGGAATAATCTTCCAGCTAATCTTCTAACTGGTTTCAATTCATCGAGCAACAGCAGCGCTTAAATCTCTTGTTTGCACTTTACTAGCTGCAGATTGTAAATGTTTTATGAGCCGCTGAGCTTGCAGCATTACTATTTTATTAGAACGTTGAATATCTTGTGTTCATTGCTGTCTTACCAGCAAATTTTATCTAAACAAAAATTGCCTCCATACTTCTTGTGAATGACAATTTAGTAGTCTGATGGATGCTGTTGTCTCAGCTTATTTTGCATCAACAGTAGCCCCTCTGCCTTGCTGAGATGCAACAGTGCACCTGTGCTAATGCCAGTAAAAATAGATTCACATCGCAAGTGCATCAAATTTGATTGATGCACTTTGATTGATTTGATTGATTGTTGTTTGAAGAAGCGAAAGAAGTCACGCCAGCCTCTGGTCTTTGTGTTAAGTCTGTGAAAGATCATGTCAGCCCCCAAAAGATGAAGGATTTTCATAAGTTGAGTATTTGTTCTTCACAGTGTTCCATCCTCCTGAAAAAGGCACCGTGGCACTACTGAATGGATAAACCAGAACCATTCAGAGTTTTACCGCAGCTCGACTCACACCACATGAAACACTGATGCACACGGGCTACTCAGATGTATACAGATCCTCCTGGGGCTTTCCTGCCCTCTTGCAAACCAGGCTACCTGAGATAGGGTGCTGGGACACACGCACACACACACAGACACACACCCCTAACTGTTGGATGGGAACAATGGATGGAATTTGCTGACAGACTCTGTGGTAGGTAGAAGGGAGCAACCTCCTTTGCGAAGGAGTAAACCATGAGTCACTTCTCTTTCTTATCTCCTGTTTGTGGATTTTCCCATGGTGAAGAATGATCATCTGGGATCTGAGCTTGGCCAAGGCCTGGCTCTAACAACATCCCAGGTTTTGCCCCAAGTAACTGCTGAATGCTCAGAACTGCCTAGGTCCCTTTCTTAAGCATGGGAGAAGGAGTAGTTTATATTGCTGTTTCACTTTCTTTCATGCTTTAGAAGGCTTGCTCTGTGCATGAGCCCTGGATACAGCTGACCAGAGGAATTGAGCCTTCAGGAGTGTCAATGTAAGGGGACAACCAGAAAGATGTAACATGTCCCAGCAGAAGGTTCCAAGGGGTGCCAGATCACTCTGCCCAATATCCTGCTTGACATAAACATTCACTTGCTTGCTAACTTGCAAAGAGAAGCAAATGAAGTTTTAAGGATGGTTTGGTTTCCCTTGCTTTTATGAAGTTTGTTATTGAGTGTTAAAAGAAAACAGATCTGAGATTCTTTGCCTATTTTGCATGGCAGTTCCTAACCTGGTTTCCAAGCAGAAGATAAAATCCACTTATAAACCAGGTGCTTACCTGAATCGAATATCTCTGTGATTCATCCACAACCACAGCAAGTACTAGGCATGCTAAAAATACGTTCTCTGCAGTGACTAATTTTGGAAATCCCCAGTGTATTTATGCTAACTGCAGAGCCAAGATCAGTCTCGAGGTTTTGATTCCAGAACTAGTTCACCTAAGAAAGTTGTTCTTCCTAGGCGCTGTTGGGGAACAACGTTACTCCTGCCAATCAGGTCTAACCACCAGTGTGCTCTGTGAGAGAATATATACCACTAGTTTTCCAGCTCCTCTTTTGACTCTCTAAATTTGGCTCTTGTTGCCATAATCCCTGTCTTGAAAGACAATTGTTTTGATTTGCTCTCACTCCTCTATTTTAATGTCTGTGACTTCAGTATTTTGGGGAGAACTTGCCATATTTACCATTTCCCATTTTGGAGATGATGGTGTTGTGATTTCTTTTTCCAAGAGAAAGAAGAGATTGAATTCATCAGAGAATCCTCATTTTTTGAGTGATCAAAAAAATCTTGCTGTGTCTCCAGCGGCATTTAGCAAATCGAGCTTTAAAAACGAATACATGTTTAAGAAAGATGAGGAAAGCACCTTAATTTAAGGCAGCATCCATGGACAGATTGCCAGGCTTCCTCGGAAAGCTTTAGCTGGAAGTCATGGTGTAACACTCTGCGTCAAGACGTGCTCTCAGCTAGCGCTGTGCGCAGCGCTGGCTGCCCTGCGTCCTGCGGGCACAGGGCATGAAGAGACGACAGCAATAGCTGCATGCGGCCTGCAACGCCTCTCCAATCCCACAACGGGAATTACGACAGGGAAAGTGCCCTAAGGAACGGGCCGCCTCCCGGCCCGGCGGCTCCGCTGTCCTGCAGCGCCCCCTGCCGGCCGGCCGCGCCGCCGCCGCCGCCGCCGCAGGGATCCTTAATT
>JAWLRI010000367.1:1511578-1528512 GCA_034781795.1 Crypturellus tataupa | reverse complement strand
ATTTGTTTATATATTATTTACCAGGATTTCAGAGGTGCTCCTGGGGCGACATTGCTTCTTCAAATGATTGCGATTGGGAAACTGCCAGGGCAAAATTAGACGGCGCGCTGAAGCAGAGCTGCAAACGAGCTGGGGCTGTGTCCTGCTCCTATTCACTAGGTGACATTTGTGTAGAACCGAAAGCATGCATTTAGGAAAGAATGGATGTTTTACATACTGCAGAGAGGCCTGTCGGTTTCCATTTTTTATTGAGGGCACAGAGACTCAGAAAGTTACAGTGCTATAATCGTTCTGTACTAAAATATTTATGTCCTGCTAAACATGGAAGAAGTTGTACAAAAACAGGACATCCCTACCACTCTGTGAGTGTATTGTTCTCTTACAGCAGGGGAAAACCCTTCCCACCCACTCTCCAGACAAAACCTCTGCAAAAGAGAGAAAAAAAAACACTCAGGGCTTTAACTTCAAGGAAATGCTTCCAGCTGCTGTTGTCTTCATTAAAAGAAGTAAAGAAAGAAACAAAAAAGCCTTTCCAGCTCCTGTGAGAATCTGCAGCTATTAAAACCACATACTCATTTAGCTCCCAAAAGAAGTCTTTCATAATTGCAAGCAAAGCCCACAGCTGAACCATCCTCTTATTGCTTCTCCCCAGTTAGACTGCATGTGATCGCTGTAAAACTGACTCCTAAGTACTGCTTTATGACTGGGGTTACAAAAGAGTTTGGTGAGTGTAGTGAATAATTCTGCATCACACTAGAATCCCTCGTGCTCTGTTTTCTGCACGGTGAGCAGGGAAGTGAGGTACCTAAAAATGAAATCCTTAGAAACTGCAAGGCAAATGAGAGATGTAGTTGGATAAGAGGCAAGGTCTGGGCATGCGAAGAGGTACGAGGCAGCTCTCTTTGCAACAGCATGCCTGAACAGAGCAATCTGACAGTAGTCATGATTTTCTTGAAAAACCTGCTGCTACTTGCTAGTTGTGGGACAAGGTCATGCAGGCCTATCTCGTGCAATGGATGCTCTCTACTGCTACATCCTGCAGCAGGATCTAGCCAGCACAACCATTCTGGTACTGCGAGCACGTACTAAAGCACATTCGCAAGGACTGTGTAACAGGTAAGTCCTCCAGAGGGAAAAAGGCAGCAAGGTAGCTAGAAATACGCTACCATCCACAAATGTTGGATCTCTCTTTCACAAGTTTAATTTCATTTTTATCTTAAACTGGGCACTCACTCCAGGTGCAAGTGCAAGATGGTCTGATTAACAGTATGCAGTTTGCTGGATGAAACTCCACACAGTTCCTGGCCAGTCTGAGAGCTCTGGTCAGGGAGGAGTGTAATCGCGTTAGGCAGTTGCTTGCCTCCTTCCACAAGTCCCCATGTTGCTAGCACTAAGGCTGCAGGGCCACAGCAACGGCCATGGATGACACAGTTGCCTTACCCAGAGCTTAACTGGGGGAACAGCAGATAACAGTGCTGCAGGAGCGACTCACTTCTCTCTGAGGCTGTTTCCAGGCTTCAGAAAGGCATCTGAACAGGCAGCAGGTCCTCAGTGTGCTCAATACACAAAGCAGAAAAAAAAGACAGAAACATGGTATCTGATGCATAGGCCAGTTTCTCTCTAGTTGCTTCTAGATTCTCCATCTCCTGAAGCAAGGCTGCTTCAGGGATGCACAGCTCACCTAGGGATGACACTAGGGGCTGGCTGCCCTCCCAGACTTAGATCTATTTTCCTCACCACCTTCTGGGGCTGGGGTCTGCCAGCTCTTGCCCAAGAGCTTCCCTATCTGCAGTCAAGGGTCTTGAAAGGCTGGATAACGGCACTAAAGCAGCATTCTGAGCGTCCCTGGAGGCTGCCAAGAACCTGCATGCTTGTTATCTTTGCCTCCAGAAATGCAGCCGATAGCGAGTGTGCAGTGCTGCTTCGACCAAGGCTATTCCCCACCCTCAGACTCTCCAGCAGTGAGTGCTGGAGGGGACAATTCCCAAGGTGAGATGCATGCAGGAGCAGCTCAGGCCCACTGCCTGAGCGAGGATGGGCCCAAGGGTCCTGCTTCCTACAGGAACATCTGGAAGCAGAAAGGGAAGGGATGGAGCCAAGAGTGACAAGCTGTGTATATGTGTGGGTGTATACATGTGCGTGTGTGTGCGCGCCCATGATTGTGTGCAGATAACCTCCACCTCCTCCTGGCATTTTCTGGCCCGGGAACTGCTGTGGTAGCATCACACCACCTTCCTCTCTGCATGCAGTGACATCCAGCGCCGATACTCCCCTCTGGTCCCTGCTCCCTCTTGCCCTGACTAGGCAGGCTCGCAGTGGTAAGACCAAAGTTGTGCCAGATACCCATTATGTGCTTGAAAACAGGGATGGCTTGTGCTTTGCTTTCAGGCCAGCTGACTGTTTAAAGGATCCGTCATGGTAATTTGTTGCTGTAGTACTCATGTTTTGATGTAAAGGGTTGTGCTATGGGTAAAGAACTGGGATGTGCTTTGGACTACTTTCTGTTCCGTTGTTGTGTAAGCAAGTGGATGACCTTTGGGGAGGGATGGTACAAGGAGGTGGCTCTATGAGAGGCTTAGAAATGGTGAAAATGTAAGGGTATGGGGGAAGCAGAGAGATATTGGGTACCTGCCCAGAAAAACTTACTGCATCAATTAATAATGGCTTTCCATTGCAAATAACTCTCCCCTGACCACCACAAATAAAAATCCTGGCTCTGTGGTAACTTTAAAAATGCAGGAGAGGGTTTTGCAGAGTTAGGCAGCCTGGGTGAAAGAGATCATTAATGTTTGTGAAGGAAACAAGGAAACAAAGTTTTTCTCTGCTTTTGGAAGAACAATACCTTTTTTTAATTTTTTTTTCCTGATGTGGAAACGGGTTTCTGCCTGGGTGAGCTAGTTTTCTTTATGACCATGCATTTCAACATGATATTTGTGTGCTGGCAGGCCCCTCCTGCAAATGTCCCTACACCTTTGTGCTTAGGATATGTGCCAAAGGATAAGGCAGTTATATCATGAGCTCACGTTGAGACATTGCATATAATGTTGTTTTGCTTTAGAAGTCCTGAGACTTGTCACCCTGGGAACGTGGTATAGTCAGCAGCAGCTCTAGGCCTGCCCCAGTGACTAGGCAGTCCCGAGAGCCACCGGGCCATGGAGAATAGCTACATGACAACTGAATTCAGCACTGGAGTTGGCAGGCAACATGGCTTCATGAAGATGTCCTCACCGGGCAAGATTTTGGAGATTCTACAATGTTGATGACCTATGTGCCACTGAGTAAGAGCACTAGGAGGAATAGTGAGCCCGGTGATGTTCAACAGCCTTTACTCTTGGGTCACAGGGTTGTGCTGTTTTTATGTTGTTCTATTTAGTGAGGGAATGGACAAGTGTGGAGGAGAGGGCAGGCAAGGTGTAAAGGAGCCCAGGGTATTCCAGCTCCCAGGAAAATCACTGCTGCTGCTTTGGGCGTGGATGAGAAAAGCTGCTCACAGAGCTGCCGCTGACACCTCAGAAGGTGCACAGCACAGCACATAAAAGAGGGCACTGTGCAGACAATAAGGAGGACCACAGTCATTTAGGTATCCAGACTTTGGACAGATGCACGGAGAAGTGCTCTAGTTTTCCACTAATCCACTACCCCTGTCCTTCTCATATCTGATGTCCCCCTTGGACCAAGGGCTACAGGACTGAAAGGCACTGGGAATATTTGCTCCTCGCAGTTTCTCCTGCAGAGTAGGGCCCATAGGTCCAAAGCACAGCAACTCCTTTGATCCATCAGCACCTGAGCCCCTCTCCTGGGCTTTCCTTGAGCACGTGCTGTGATTTATGGCTCATGCGGACTGTGCAAGGAGGTCCTAGCCATGGCATGGCACCTCTGCTGCGTGCAACAACATCCCTTCCCACAGCAACTCTGCTGCCAGCAGCATCTTCCGCATCGCCATGACATGGCAGCCTGTGGTGTTGGGAGCAGCACTAGTTGCCCTGCTAACCCCTGAATTATTGACAGATATTACGTGAACAAACACAAGGTCAGGCCAAGTCTGCCCCAGGCTACCTTGAATATGATGAAATGGTGAGCTAGCAGTGGCTAAGCCCACTTACCAGTAAGAGCTAAGAGGGGATTTCTAAAGTGGTGACATAACTTATTTGATACAGCTCTTTCCTCCAAAGATAGATGGGTGGCTGTAGAGTCATATTATAGGATATTACTTGCTCCTAATACAAAAGACTCTCTTTTTTCAGTCTCCTACTTTCTGGTAGCTTACCTCATCTTATTCCCTAAATAATCTAAAATCTATGAATCACCCAAGGCTTTGCCAGTATTTCTGAAGATAAATAGACTGAGGGGAGTTTAGTGTTTGCAATGCAGTAAAATGATTATTCACATTTCCTTTTGTTAGAGTTTCCCCTTTGTGAAATCTTTTGTCTTGCATATACACTCATGCAGTATGTTCCAGGGTAAATAGAATTTATTGTTTGGTCACAGGATGTGGGACAACACAGCCTCTATAATGTACAGCATGAGTTGGAGTAGGAACACAAATTGTAATGGTCAATGATTGTAAAATTCCCCTGAATATTGTATACAGTTTGCAAAGGTTTGTGTGTCCTTAGTGCTAACAATGACTGGAGGGAGCTTGTTTTTTCCCATCTATTGGGAAAGTTAGCACCACTTTGTTATGCAATGGCAATGCAATTGTTTCAAAGAATGCTCCTTAGTAGGGAATTCAAGGTCCATGCACATATACTGGCTTGCTAAGTGTAAAAGATGATGTACTGCCAGAAGGTTTCTGAGAACTTCCAGGTAACGCACAGGCTTCTGATAAAACCATCAAGAAAGAAAAGGTTGCTTGGTATAAGAAAGGTGTAATAGTACATCCCGCACAAATATGTGTAAGATTTGGGATGTATTATGAAAGATGTGAGATGACAAAGTCACTTCTTTCACTGTATATACTTTCAATATATACTGAACATGAAATAAACTTTGAGAGAAGGCTTTTTTTTCTTCCCCCCTACGCCCCATCCCTGCCCCGTATGTGCTAGATCTCATTTGTCTTATAGAAGTCAGCTTTTTGTTGACTGCAAGACATTCAGCAGCTGCCTTAGGGAAGGCACTTCTGGATACCTGAATTAGCTGATCTCACTCATAATTACCAAGCTTTTATATTAGAAAGCTCTATTGGTTGATATCTCAATATGTGAACACAAGTCATGCGTTCCCTGCGTACATGGGATCAAACACTGATTGTCTTTTTCACAATATCTTGCACGTGTGTCCATGCATTCAGGCTACCTCAACGGCTTTCTGGAAAGCAACTGCTTTAGAGGCTGCAGTACTGAAGTCCAACACGGCATGGCAGCACTTCTCATTGCAACACATCAGCTGGGTCAGACACCGAGGCAGCTTCTGCCATGCAAGTGGTAGTCATGCACCAAATAGACCTGCGATAAGTTAAGCACTCTAACGCGCTCGCTTTCTGCTGGATGAGAAAAGGCAATAGTGAGCAGTTTCTTTACTTTTATCACCTGTATATGGCCAAATCATCCATCTAACACCTGGCCCAGGTGTTGTGCCCCAGCGCTCGCATGTGCACGTCGGCAGCGGTAGCTCTTCCAGCATGAGGTGCGCGCCGTGTCTCACCTGGCACGAAGCCCATGGGGCAAAGGTAACGGCGCAGGTGTTTTAAATAACGTGAACCCGTGGTGCATTGCCACTCTGCGTTGTTTGGCCAAGATATTTTTAATCTAGCATTAGCAGGGAAAAAAAAAAGAAAAAAGACGTAGTATGGTTGACTCAGAGGCGAGGCCTCCCACACCCACAGGGAGCGCCTACCTGAGGCGGCAGGGCCCTCTTCCCAGGGGCTCCCCGCTCCAGCCTTGGACAAAGGAAAATACCCAGTGACCTTTCCGAGGGAGTTGTGATGAATCAGAATTTTCTAGCAAAAGTCTTTCCTGCCAAAAAAATAAAAATAAAAAATAAACAGCCTGATGTGCTTTAATACTTTCCTGGCTTCCCTCTGAGCTGGATTTTTGTTGACATGTCTTGTATTCCAGCACACAGACTTTTAATGTCTCAGAAACCACATTTCTCTCTCAGTTCTCCATTAAGCTAATTAATGCCACACTACTAGATTTCTGGAGTTAATTGCAGCTATTTATGAGTATATTTAGCTAGCTTGGGGAGGTCACAACCTGCTTTAGCTGGATTTTTGTTCTGCAAACATAAGGATGATTTGGCTTTCATAGAAACTAAATCAAGGATGAAGAGGACGTGAAGGGTTAGAAAAATAGTTGCTTTTTAGGATCAAATTTGACCAAGAACTGAAATACATGCTTTAGTCCACCCCTATTCAGGCTCACATTCAGAAAAGCAATTAGGCACTTAATTAACTTCAAGCACAGGAGCTGTTAAGCACGTGCCTAAGTGGTTTGTTGAAAAGTGATAGCCTTAAAAGCATGCTTAAAATCAAGCACATATGCTCAGCTAATTTCCTTCCCAGCTATGCATGCTTTCTAATCATAATGCACCAAATTCAGCAGCAATTACAGAATTCAGAATTACAGTAAGGTTAAATCTGACCTATGGATTTCTGTCCTTTGAGGCAGTAGAGCATTAAGTTTGTGATCAAGTAAGATGAAATCAAACAGATATTGTACATTGCCACTGCAAAACACCAAAATAGTACAGCATGTGTGATATGTACAGGAGGGTAAAACACATTTTCTCCAACTCATGAACATTATGAAGAAATTTAAAACTTTTCTTCTTCAGGATGAAAAGATGAAAAGTTTAAATTGGAAAGTATTTTACTCACTGGAAAAATAAGGACAGCTTGAGCTTTATAGTTTTAGCTTTTATAAGAGCTTCTATTTCAGAACAAAATTTCTTGAAATAAAAACAAAATAAGAAAACCCCTACATGCTGTCAAAACTTCTTAATCAAACCTTATAATTTCCCTCCAAATTTTATTGGGAATTATTGAGTTTTTTTCTGTGAAAATAGCATTCTGTGAAAAAATGTCACTAATTTTCATCAAGTCCTATTTTTCACTTCTGCTAATTAATAACCAGAAATAATAATAAAAAAAGAGCACTGGAACACACTGTCCCTTTTGCCTTCTCTTCTTAATTTGGGCATTGTAACCTCTGAAGAGTTCTGACAAGGCAAAAAAAATCCCAATTCACAAATCAAAATCAGGTCAGTTGAGTTGCAGGATCCTATGTATTTTCTAAAATTACATGGATACCTCCAGGCACTGATGAAAGATGATCCCAGTTCCTCAAAATATAATGAGTTTTCGCATGGGTATATGCACTTGCACAGAAGCTGTGGTGTGGATGCTTCAGATGCTCTTTGCTTGCCTTGGTAAAAGCTGTCCTCAAACATTGAAGAGCTCATGAAGAGAAAGAGAGTTTCTAGGTGCATGGAAACCCTGCCTGTCGCAGGAGACAGCTGGGGTGAAAGCAGCACAGAGTGTGTGGAAAAGGCATAGAGTATGGGGACACCCTGCCTGGGGTACCCTCAGCATCTGCTGTTGGCCACTTGGTGCCCTCAGGGCCCGCATTGCGGCAATACGGCAATACGGTTGTGGATCCCCTCCAGCTGCCTGCGACAAAAGTGAGCTGCCTCTGTGTTGGTGGTGTCCTCACAGCGCCCTCCCATGCTCCCAACACCAGGAGGGCTCCAGCAGCCCGGCGGTTTATCTGCACAGAAAACAAGTATCAGTCTCATCTTGATGATTAAAACAAAGAGTATGGTTGTAATAGCACTGTAATAACACTACAGTTAGCCTTCTTTTGCTGGCAAGTTAGAAATGCCAGGTCTTGGTCCATGCCCTCTGAGCGGAAAGTAATTTTATTAGCTTTTCTTTTAATAGGTCTACTTTCCTAGTACATTTGTAAACAGTCTCATTAATATTTATGTATTTTTTCTTCTTTTGGTGGTGGTGGTGGGTTGTTCTCTCCCAGCATGTCCTCACAAGCACACTGATGATCTTGCTAAGCCCCCATAGCTCACACAGTCCTTCACTAAACTTCTAGGGTGCATATGGGATCTACAGTGTGCTTTGCTCCCAACACACATTGGCACACTTTGTTTGTGGCCAGTCATCTGACACTGACGCACGATGAATAGTTTTGTTGAAACAAAATCATGTAATGACTCTTTATGGCAATTTGTAGTCATGTCAGAAGATACTGCTGGTATCTGAGCTGAATGAGTGTGTGGTCTTCCCGGAAAACATGCTGCTACATCTTCTCAAAGTGGAGTTTTAATATCTGCTTAATTTGTTCCCCATATATGTCTTTAAAAAAAAAAATAATTTTTTTTTTAGAATAGCAATACAAGAGGCTGATATATCCATTCTCTCACCTTGAAAAATCATAACATTTCATCCACAAAACAGGTAAACAATAGTAAACAATATCCATAGTTCTCAAGACAGCCCATGACTTTTGGTACACCTGGGTGAATGCATTTTTTCCTATACCTATTAAGTGATAGAATAGTATAGCAATACATGAATGCTTGTTGTTGCCCCTGACTCATGGCTGCCTCCATGCTCACAAATCAAAATGGGCAAGTCAAGAGCAGTGCCTGATGACTCCATTTCCTAACTCAACTTCCATGAACAAGCTCAGGCTAACCCAGTGTTGCCTAGCGTTGCATCTCTCTCAGCTGCTGCTTTTCCCAGACCAAAATATGATCAGTAGGCACACAGCAGAGGAGGAAAACAGGAAATACTCATGGAAGGTATAAGTATGTCGTAGAAGGATGATACCAATCCCCATTCATATTTAGCATGCTTATTTAGGACATAAAAATCAAACAAAACCATTAACATGAAGGCATAGCAAGAACACAAATGTTGTCCCTGCTGGTCATCAAAGGGAGAATATTTCTTTTGAAACAGATGCTTTAATGATGCTGTTGTCCCAGTTTGTCACACTTGAAATCCCCTACAGTCCATCAGCTGTACAGACACTGGGGAAACTGGGTAATTCCAGGATTCCTGAGGCATATTGTAATAGCAATTCTTCTGAGAAGATTTCCAGGACTGTTAAATATTTCCACAAACTTTTATGGAAAGCACAGTATTCAAAATTGAGTGAACAAACATCATTCTTGTCCAAAAATGACTCAAAAATATGTTTTATTTTGTTAATGAGTAAGATGGGAAGCATTCTACTCTAGTGGTAAGCAATGCAATTAGAAAGCAAATGAAATCTAATCATAGTCAAATCTATGGATAAAATCAGAAATCTGATGGTTATCATGATAAGATCTTCAATTTCCTCTCACCACACCCTGAGAAGTTCTTAGGATCACCCCTTTCCTTGAAAAATATCACATTTTTGATGACACTGAAAAAGTAAGTTGTGTTTTGGTAAGAGCTTGTGATTTATTCAAAACAATAGTGGTCATATATGTGGCTGGCATAGGAGGCAACTTTGAGTCAAAAATTAATTTTATGTATTTTTTCCTGTAAATCTTAGACTACCAGCAGACATACACAGACACAAACATATGTAAGTATATTACTTCATGAAATTACTTTTTATGCAAGGCAGGAGCTGACAGGAGATTTTAACATTTAAATGAAGAGAATCAGTGCTATAAAAACACTTATAAGTAAACATGTTTACACAAACATGATGGATTTATAACTAGAATATGTTTATAAAATACTCTTTACAAGAGAAAGTGATTCCAGACAGCTCCTTAAAACTTTCTGTGCATTGTTCCTCTAAATCTGGTAATAGGGAAATTCAGCAGAAAAGCAATTGTCTTTTCATCCTGTATATGGTGAAACTTAGCACAAAATTTCAACAATGTGAAAAAAAATGACCATCTCTAAAGGAACTGCTGAAATAGAGGTTATGTCTTCATTTGCTTGTAAAGCTGACTAAAAGCACCCAGTATTAAAGTACTACCACAACTTAAAAATTAAGACACTCAATCTCTCCATCCATCTGTTTCACATAAGAAAAACAAGAATATGTGAGCTATTTTAATGGACCAAGCTGAAGGTAATGGAATTTGTGATTGCATAGACCTGCTAGTCTGAACAGAAACTGCTTGAGTCTCACTATAGGACAAATAAACTGAATTAAAACAAAATTCTTGTGTGTGTTTTCATAAAAAAAAAGATTTATATAGATATATCAAAGATATCATAGATCTGAAGAAGAATTTATGGATTTGTGTTTTGTCCAATATTTTGTTGAATAAAATGTATGAATCCTCCTTTAAACGCTTACTTTTCTTAACAATTATGAAGAATTCTGGGAATTTTCTAGGGGTGAGGCTGTTTAAATAAATATACCATATAGCTACTCCTTATTTTCAAAGATGTTCAGAAGATTCTTCATTATAACAGAAGGCCTCTACTAATTCATAAGAGCTTATTTTATCTTCTAATGCTTTTCATTAGTATGATGTACGCAACACAGAGTGTCCCTGGTGGTTCCTTATGAACCTAATGCAAGGTTAAACCACTGAGAAATACACTGTTTTGTCTTGGAACATCTCTAGGAGAAATCACCCTGAAATTTTTGCTATTGCTTTTGTGTGAATTTTTTGCAATAGAAACAGGAGTTTACCATGTACTTTTGTGCTCTCTTGTAGACATAAAAGGAAGTGTCAAACTTCCACTACTTATTGGCAAAGTGTATCAAAGGGGAAGTCCAAGATGCCTTTTTCCCTCCAGAGTCATTACTTTATAACCCAAATAAACCAACGGCCTTTAGAGAAAGAATCAGCAAATTACTGAAGAATGATGAAAGCATATCTGTTCCCACTGCAAAGTCTCTAATGTGACACGGATTTTCTTACAGTCCCAGCAGTGCCAGGAGAGCCTCTCCTTTAAATTCGCCTGGATCATGCTTTCCAACTCGTTGTCATTTTCAGATTCATTCTTTAAGAAATACGGAGTGCTTCTTATATGCCTTCCAGATTTGATTCTATCATAAATTCTTTGCTCTCCTATATAGCAGAGTGTTTTATATGAAAACATTATGTCAAGGCTTTTTTATATAACTGACTTGGAGCTACATAATATAAACAAATAGCTACTGCTATGTCCCGAAACCTCTGAAACTCTAAGCAGGTTCAGGCCTGCAATCCGGCATTCAAGCAGTGATCTTCGCTCTTCTTGACACATGAATTTAGCTGAGTGGTGTTACTCATGGAGCTGAGCCTGTGCCAAATGAAATCAGTGACAACACTTCCGGTGAAGGTAGCAAAGGAAGATGAAATTCCAAATATGCACAAAATGATATCATCTATGGCCATAGGGCAACCATCATGACAGTGAGAGATAAGAACCACTCCTGAGGCTGTAACCATTCACTCTGATGGTTAAAAAAGGAAAGGAAGAAAGTTATTAGGCCTCTAGGGAAGAACTGAGCATATCTAGAGAGTTGAAGTGCAGCTACTCAGAGCCCTTTGGACTCTGAAAAGCAAATGCGGGAGAAATAGTCCCTGCTAGGCATGCAGGGTTGAGAGCATATTTGCTCTCCTGCTGCGCCCGTTCTCAGCTGGTTTATTAGCTTTGACTGTGTGGCACGTTAGCTGAGGCCAGGAGAGTGGTGCAGACATCTGTGCATGGGGAGAGGCTGAAGGAAGAAGGTGGTAATGTCATTGCTGCAGCTGGGTGTGTGAGTCACAGGACTCTGGCCCTTGAGGGCAATCCACCTTTGCATGACGGAAACTGGACTCTGGTTTAAATGCCTCCTCCTCAGAATAGATAAATGCACATTAAAGGTCAGTGTAGGGGTTATACAGCACACAAACACAGAGACCTTAGTCTGCTCATGGATCTGCAAACAGAGGGGAAGTGAACTGTTCTTCTAAAAGTCCAATCACAGTGGACGGAGGATAAAAAGCAAAAAACAAAAAAATACCAAGTCCTTTCCTCCCTTTTTCCCATAGCCTTTGGGATTACCTCTGTTACTGTGTATTACCGCAGAAAGCCACCTCTTTTTCCGGAGTGGGTGTGTATAGGTTTTAATTCTGCAGCCAGTGGTTTCTCTGACATTTGTACAGACAGCTCTGCTTAGGCACTTGCATTCGATAACACAGAACTTGTGTCTGTTTTCCCCATTCCCCTTGGTACACTAAGCAAATGACCAAAATGGACACAACACGGCATTTGTGAGAGCCCACTCACATGCTTTGTCTCACAGAGAGACACGTGAACATCTCCAAAGGGGATGTCCAGATCCCCTCCCCTGCCCTGCCAGTTCCCAGGAGGGGCTCGAGGGAAGTGGGAGCAGTGAGTTTCTGTCCTCCTCGGGCAGTGCAGCTGCTCATGCCCTGGCTCCATGGCGTGACTTTCCCAGATGCCGCAAAGTGACCATGCAGCAGTCATGGCATTGCTCAGCACTGCTTAAACGACATCCAGTCAATATGCACTGACCCAGAAGACATGGGTAGCCTTTTCTGCATGTCTGCCTTGGGTATGGGGGATCTAATGGCCTCTCTTCCCCCACCTCAGCTCCAGCACGATGTGAGGAAGTTGGTCAGCAATCAGAGAGGGCATGCCTGCATTTGGAAAACAAAACAAAACAGAACTACTTTTTATTTTATACACATATTTTCATCCAGGAACCTCAGAGCAGTTTGCAGCTGCGGCTTCTTAGAGTAATAGCTGCTCAACTGCAAAGCCTACTCCCTGCTCTTCTCCTGCTTTCTTTGTGCTTTGTGATGTGCCCAAGACATGAATGAAGCTTCGGGCTTTCTGGGTTAAAGCAACTAGCAATAGTAATTTCCCCAATACACTGATAAATCCTCTGGATCTTCTCTTGCCTATGAGAAGACAATTCAGCACAAAGAAGGTATCTCTTCTAACAAGTTTGGAAAGGGCAATCTGTAGGCTTCTGAGGAGAATCTGTACTGATTTTGGGGTGGAAGACAGGCTGAAAGGACTTCCATTTTTCAAAGCTTTTGCAATTGGAGGAAGGCTTAGTCAAAGAGAAAGGTTTTGAAGAGTTGGAGAAGGGTCAGCCTTGCTGTATAACTTCAATCCTTGAATTCCTTGAAATAAGAGTACATCTTAACCAGTCATGGATCTGTATTCAATACTTGATGCAAGAGTCTGGATGTTAAGACCAAGACTTTAAACTTCAGAAAGACAGATGGGTACAGACTGTGGAAGTGCTGAGAGATGCTCTAGGAAGCCCTCACTGGAGAGGATGTTGACCACCACTTTGGATCCATTATGAGGAGTTACAGTAATCTGAGATGGATGTCAAAAATCCCTGGCTCACTCTGACCAAACTATTGTCTAGATTCACATGACGACATTTCCTAGCAAGGAATTACTATTCACAAACAAGCTATTGGCAAATTAAAAAGAAATGCACCTTTCCATTTCCGCAGTGAATCCCAGGCCATATTATCATGCTTGGATTCCAAACAAACCCATGTTCCTCAGCAAGTACATGCTTTTTTATGTTCTACTGGGGTGTTGCTTAGGCAATTTAACTTGTATTAAAATACTTGTGTAGAAGGTGGTGTTTGCTAACTTGGCATTTCCCTTTGTTTCTGTTTCCTTATATATTGCATCCCAACAGAAAATAGAACAAAGTGCAGTTTCTAGTAGGCTTGTCATAGGGTGTTTCTCAGAGTTGAAATCTGTTTGACAAGCTAATGCTGTGTTTAGTAAAAAGTTCCTCAAACTTTTCCAGGTTGAACTGACAGCTGACAGAAGTGGAGTTAAGGTAAATCAGAGCAGCAAGCAACCATCCACAGGCAAGAGAAAGCAGCAAGGGCCTACGCAGCTCTTCTGCCCATCTGGTGTGCCTGCCAGGTGCAAGTGAAAGCCACAGCACAAGCATGTAGGCAGTCATCACTGGCTGCTCATCATGTGTCACCTCTCTGGTCAGGGTTTGAGGACCTCATTTGAGCTTGTCTCTGTGTTAGACAGTCTGTGCAAAACCATACACTTAGAGCAAGGAGGACAACGAGATGCTGAAATTTCACACTGTTGGGATGAGCAGGGACTGCAGGCTTTCAGTGGGACCCACAAGGGTAGTAATCTGACAGCTCTTCAAAACAGGGCCCCATCCTCCTCCATGGCTTTGATTCCAGCTGGAGGCACCAAGGGCAGCTGCTCCTTGTGTAATGTCCAAGCAGTGACAATCTCAGATCTTCTTTTTCAAGGAGACTTGCAAAATAGGGGAAATAAGAAATTCTCTCTTCTTCACCTTCACCTTTTGAAAATCCATTTACCTCATTTCACTCATCTTTTTGCCCTCATCGTTTAGCTTTTGAACACTTTCAGACTCGCTCTGAAACCTGTTGAGTTAAAATGTTTTAAAAATCATTTTATCCCTTCTCCAGACTCAAGCACATGTGATTTAAGGTGACCAGAGCTGTCTTGGATGTGAACAACCCTGGGTCATTGCCTAGATGAGCAGACTGGATATGAAAACAGCCACTTCACCCCTGTCAGTGTTATGGAAATCAAGTCTGGCTGCTGCTGGCATGTGCCTGGCAGCTACTACCTCTCTCAACACAGGCCCTTTTCTCCTTGCTCTCCAGCCACTAGGACCAAAATCTTATCCTCAAGGTCTCCCCCTGTGATTTTCATCCCACCTCTTGCATTTTCCATTCTCCTGATCTTCACATGACAAGCAGAGCCCAACCTCAGGCTGCTCCAGCCTTTTACTCTCATTTTTGAAGCACTAAAAATAAATTTTGCTCACACTGTGGAGAATCTCTGAGACAACTTTGAAGGCGGCTTGCATGGCATTACTCATTTTGCCTGGATCATAAGCCTTTACGGTCACTTCAATCTGCTTTGTCACCATGTCAGTAGAACTAGTAATATTTTATCTGGGACAGATACTGTCAAAAGGCCAGACATGGTCCTAGTGAAGGCCAAAGATTTGATGAAGCTGCCCTTGCATTCTCCAGTTCTGAAATGACCTGCAGTTAAAACTGTTTCCCTTGAGTTTTGTCCCGCTCCATTACAGGGGCCATATCTGTAAAAAAAGTAGCTTGACTTTGATAATACAATCTTTTAACAGTATCATGAGGGACAACCATAAAATATTTTCTTTTCCTTTGATATTTGTGACTATGGAGTATCTAAGTTATAGTCAGTAAAATAATAATAGTACTGTTGAGCACATGGCAAACAAAAAGCAAACCCAAGGTTTCACACTACAGGCTATTACCACCTCCCAAACACAGCCAGGAGTGCTTGACCAACACTTGCATGCTTTCTTTGTTGTTATTGTTATATACCTGAGTCAGACAAACTCACAGAGAGCTAATTTGCAATTGGACAACAGCCTGAGACACTAGAGAAGTGAGACCCAGCTCAGATTACAGCAATCATGCCTTTCTCCTCAGATGTGCTGTGTTCAAAGCACTGAGAGTCCTGGACTTTCCCAGCAAATTCCATTGGAATGTAAATATTCTTCAGATCCCCAACCAGGTGCCAGCAGACTTCTTGGGGCAGCTAAAGGGAAAGTCCTCATGACACATTCAAACTAAAAAAAAAAATAATCATTAGGTTTTTGTTTGTTTGTTTAGTTTTTCATTGAGGGAGGATGTTATTTTTGGAAGAAACAATAGCTGTCACTAGAGAACTTATTTGGAACAGGTTGTTGTAAAATAGGATTCACTGGATAATAAATAGGATTCAGGGATTTGATTCACGGTACATTATCAAAATGCAGCAATGTTTCTTTTGGCTGGAACTGGAAATGTTGAAATAGACCTTTTAAATAATGATTCTGTTGCTGCAGATAATGAGCATCTTTAATATATTTGTGGACAATTTGGAGATTAAAGAATATAAGTGCAGCAAATTTTTTATTTCCCATGTGAACAGACCAGGTGACTCAAAACATCTGGGATCTAGTTTTGGTTCTGGAAATGCCTTCCCAGATAAATCCAAGTAAGTCATTTCACCTAAAAAAAATCTCATGCAAAAATGAGGCTGCTGCCAGGGATCTTCATTGCAAAGTGCACTGAGCGTAGCTGGGGAAATCACCATCCGAAGGGTAAGGGTCATCGATATAGACTTTACTAAGCCTTTACTAAGGCCTTTACTAAGGCTTTCACACAAATATTAGTCCTGGCACTGCTCCTTTTGAAAGAGCTAGTGTGCTATGAGTGATATGGGTAGCAGAGACAGGGCTTAAAGAGTCCTTGCCAGGCCTGGCTTTCTGCCTCCTAAGTGTAAAGGAAGATACATTGCCTGCAAGATACATTGGTTACTACTAAAATATACCTTGGGAAATTCTGATTTTGCCATGCCTTGATCTCTTTTCTTTGCTCTAAATCTTGCCATTGTGTCTTTAAATCCTTTTCTGGATCATCCGCCCCTTCCTTTTTTCATTTTCATTGTCTCTGAGCAATACAGTGTTTCCTTTTGGCCTCTTCTCTATTTCTTCCCTTTACCTCTCCCTTCCGCACTGACTTCTGCTTTTTTGTTGTTTGTTTTCTTTTTTTTTTTTATTTCTTTTTTGCTTTGTTTTGTTTTTCTACCCTTCCAATTCTCTCCTTCCTCAGCTGGCAGCTCTTCAGAGCCAGACATCCTGTCTAAATTGCCGTGGCTGCTTCCCAGGCCTGGGTGGCCAGGAACTGCTTGAGCAGATCCACTAGGTTTGTAGTAGGTCCTTTCATCTGGCCCAGCAGTCAGACACATAATGTGACATGGTGCAGAAAAAACCAAACTGCGCAACCTGCCCCGGGTGCCCCCCAGTAGCTATTGGGAGCTGGACTGGCCCCTGCGGGGGTTTGGAGCTGAGGGTATCAGAATGCATGGCGGAGGCCCTGGTTTGGGGAAAAGGAGGGAGTGCACCTCTCTGGCACGTGAACATTTCAAAATGAGGCTGCAGGAAGCTTGCCTGGCCTGGGTCTGTGCCCCTGGGTGAGGCAGGGCAGGCACCAGAAAATATTCCAGCCTGTGC